>CM035441.1:116316351-116326351 GCA_020310875.1 Ceratopteris richardii | reverse complement strand
TCATGTGCTTCCACTGCAACACCTCTATACTCAATCTCTATACTTGAAAAAGCAATACTGGGTTGCTTCTAAGTTCTCAATGTAAGAGTAGTACTTGCAAGTGAAAATAGAAAATCACTAGCAGATCTTCTATCTGGAACACTATCAACCCAATTTGCATTGCTTTATCGATGAATGTGTAATTCTACACAACTTCATAAAATAATGTATAATTCCAAAGTATCATTTACATGATCTAGAGTGTATTAGAACAACAATCAACTACTCTTCACAAACATCACACATAGATGGAGATACACACATGGGTATGCAAGCAAATTACTGAATGCATACATATGCATGTACATGCCTATTTTTTGGAGACCAATTGTAGATTTCCACCTTCAGATTCTGGTTTAATGGCATAGAAATTGGCTTACAATCATCCATACCATACATTTGCAACATACTCAAAGCATATTATTTTGGGACATCTATATACCTGTTTTTATATGTATATATTCAATGCCCAAAAAATAACGCAACACACCAAGGTCTTTCATGTTAAATCCATGTATAAGGAGTCGATTTACCTCTTTAATGTTTTCTTCATTATCACCACTTACAATCAAGTCATCAACATAAATAGCCATGATTATGATGTCATCAACAACTCTTTACATTTAATGAGTGATTTGCATCACATAGAAAATCCAATCAAAGTTAAATAATCTGCAATCCTTGCATGCTAAGCACGAGGGGTTTGTTTAAGCCCATACAAAGCCTTTTCATTTTGCAAACATATTCAAGATGCTTTGAATCCTCATATCCTTTGGCTGGTCCATGTATACTTCTTCATGGAATTCAGCATGTAAGAAAGCATTCTTCACATACATCTGATGCAAGATCCATCCTTTTGTTGTAGCCAATGCAACGAGTGCCTTAACAATAGCCCCTTTAGCTACAGAATTGAAAATTCCCTCATAATCAGTGCCATATGTCTATGCATATCCTTTTGCTTCCAATCGTGCTTTATAGCTACTTATGCTACCATCTACATTATGCTTTACCTTGTACACCCACTTGCAGCCTAGGGGTTTCTTTCCTTGTGATAATGGAATCAGCATCCATGTTTCATTTCCATAAAGTGCAACCATCTCATCAATAGTCTTCTTCTAATCCACATATCCAATTGAATCTTCAAAACAAGAAGGTGGCCATGTAAGCACAATGACGAGCCATGTAACTATCATATGTTGATAGCTACATTGAATTCCGCATCCTCTCAACCCTTCTTGGTCCTTAGTCACTTCTTCTTCTTGTATTATCTACATGTGCCTTTCTTACTCCCAAAGTCTTCATAGAGGGCAATCCAAGTTCTTTACCAAGGCTCTTTTATAAAACACTTGATTCTTCATCAATATCTTCAAGACCTATGGGTGTTTTATAACCAATAGGAATCTTTTCTTTACCTTCATGGATGTAGTTGATGAATTAATAGGACTGAAATTTCCACAAAATCTTTTACTCTACAAGTTTGAGTTGGAACTATTGTTGGGTGAAAGATCTGGTCCACTCAAAACTTAAGATTTTACAATGTAGTTTTAAGCATTTCCTTTGTCAATTGAGTCAACATTGAGTCCTTTTGCATTAGCATAGCGCTTGACATTTCAATCAAATATCACATCCTTGCTTACCTTCACCTATGTTGTGAATGGGTTGTAACATTTATATCCCTTTTGCTCAAGTGAGTACCCAATGAAGATACATTCTTCAACTTTCGGATCAAGATTCATGCTCAACTCATTTGGAACACGTACGTATGCAATGCAAACAAATACTTCTATGTCTGAAAAGTTTGGTTTTTTACATGTTAACTTCTCTTTGAGTGTTACGTGACATAAAGCAATGGTTGGAGATCTATTCATAATGTAAAAAGCAATGTCCACAGCTTCTCCCCAATAACAATGAGACATATTTTTCTTAGCCATCAAAGCTCTTGCTATTTCTACAATATGTCTATTTTTGTGTTAAGCAATGTCATTCTGTTTTGGGGTGTACTTGCATGAAAATTGCCTTCGAATTCCATGACTCTTTAGAAAATTACTAAATTATTCATTCGATATGTGTTCACCTCTTCCATTAGATCCTAATGCCAAACTATAATTCCATGTCTGTTTTTCCACCATAGCCTTGAAATTGTGAAAGTGAGAATACAACTCACTCTTCTCTTTCATGATATATATCCATGCTTTACATGTATGGTCATCAATGAATGTGACATAACACCCACAACCTGCCATCAAAGTGGTCTTTGCAAGACCTCAAACATCTGCATGTACTATCCCTACTACATTTTCCCTAACATGTTTTTTATGTAGAAATGATGCTCTTGACTGTTTACCAAATTGACATGCTTTGCATACCTTTTGCATCTCTGCAACCTTAAATTTTGGTAGTCTATTGAGAAGCTCCTCTGCTTGCATCAACTTCAACATCTACAGGAAGCTCAAGAGAGAAAGAGAGAGCTCTCTTTGACTTTGCAACCACCTAGCCTTAGGCAGGCTGGAGCTGACCATCTTTGTGAACGCCAATAGATGAGCCTTTGTTGGGCTTGAAGGAGCTCGGACGCCAGGAATAGGACAGTAAAAACATTCTGCTAATGCTTGCTAAAATCCCAGCCCTAAGATTCCATGACTGTCGATCCACCCATGTTATAAAGGACAAAGCCCATTTCAACTTGAACTGCAACTCCCACCTAAGCCCATTTCAACTTGAACTGCAACTCCTATATTATACTAACAAATTGTTTCTGCCTATAAAAATAACCATTAATTCTGCAGCATGCACATATCCCCTATGCTACAGCATCATGCACCTGAAGAAACTCCATCAAGAATACTCAGACTATGCTTGAATAGCCATACTGACCTATGCTTCATACAAGTTGAAACGTTGATTCTCAAACATAGCATAACGAGTCTTTGACATCAAGTCTGTGCATGTCTGTTTGTTAAAAGGATGCTTACACAGCTCACCATCATCAAACAGCCTTGAAGTCAGCAGTATTGACACCAAAATTTCTAAGCAGCTTAAGACAGATTGAGGAAATTATTAAATGACATGAGACTACAGGCAATTCAGAGTGTTGTCATCCCCAAATTTAAATGTGTATCTTCTTCATCTTCTTATGTCCTCATGATGAGTAGACACGGAATATGTTTGTGCGTGAACAGCAGGAATAACCATCAATTCTGCAGCATGCACATATCCCCTATGCTTCAGCATCATGCACCTGAAGAAACTCCATCAAGAATACTCAGACTATGCTTGAATAGCCATACTGACCTATGCTTCATACAAGTTGAAACGTTGATTCTCAAACATAGCATAACAAGTCTTTGACATCAAGTCTGTGCATGTCTGTTGTTAAAAGGATGCTTACACAGCTCACCATCATCAAACAGCCTTGAAGTCGGCAGTATTGACACCAAAATTTCTAAGAAGCTTCAGACAGATTGAGGAAATTATTAAATTACATGAGACTACAGGCAATTCCGAGTGTTGTCATCCCCAAATTTAAATGTGTATCATCTTCATCTTCTTATGTCCTCATGATGAGTAGACATGGAATATGTTTGTGCGTGAACAGCAGGAAAATACAAGAAAGAATCTTAGATCCAGCAGACTAATGCATCGGCCCACATTCTGGATATTTTAAAAATGGGGACAGAAAACAAACAGGTAAACAAGTCCTGATGAATGGCAGAGCGAATACTAAATTAACAAGAAATGGTGGTATAAAGATGGGGAAAGATCCTTGCAAACCAAATCTATAAGGTCCAATCATTCATTTTCAGAGAGAAGACTATCAATGTGTCATCTTTGCTTCCAATCCAAAACAAATAAACAGGGCAAAAATTTTCAGATACAGCACACATATTCCATCCATGAACAGTTTGTTAACGTCAGTTTTAATTCTATTGGACGGCCAGGGAAAAAAGTTTGTTGACATCAGCTCTTTATTGTATTGAACTGCCAAAAGACTAGCTATTTGTTCATAAGCACCACATTGTGACCCAAAGCAACCTTCTGGAGAACAAAGTCAATAGACAAAGGTGTGGGTCATTGTACAATGTATATGTCATGCTATCTCCAATATATGGACCTCTTCTACACACACACCCCACCCCCGCGCTACATTACCAACTCCACAATAAAACAGTTTGAACACAGCATAAATGCCTTACCTTAGACAAGTCCATTAAATTGACAGTAAGGACAGTATGAACATTTAATTACACACACCCCATTATTCAACTGGAGAAGCCTCATACCAAACATTTGACAGCTGAACCCATGCTCTGAACCCCAGAACCAACAAAAACAGAAAGGAGAAAAAAAAGATGCAACAAGGCAATAGTTCTGGCTCTTGTCTGAAACTGCTGGATCTCAGGATCTATAAATCTTTCTTGTAGCATCAGAAGCTTAAAATTAGCGTGTGATGGAGATAACAAACATTTCTGTATATACATTAAAGTAGTACAGGTAAGTATAGGACATTACAAGCCTTTCATATCATTCCAAGTCTTCAGCAGGCCAATAACTCTATGCAGCAACCTAGCCAAACGAATCACTCCTGCAATGCTCTTTGCAAGCAAGGCAAATTCAAGAAGAGTCAGCACCACAGCTACAACTACAAGTGGAGGGAACATTAGATCCCAGATTGCCAAAACTTAAAAGAGTTTTGGGAGGTTGTAACGATGTTTCACCGAGGAAATGCACCAAAGAACCTGTTGCATTCCTTGGTTTTTCTAAGATTGGGCAGCTTTTGACACAGCTCTGCTGACTCTATCATGAGATGAACTGTTTTTCCCAAGTTTAGGTGCAGTCTGCAGGCCCTCAAGAAGCTGCAGCTCACAGAAGCATCTGGTTAGTTCCAAACAAGGAAGACATGGTATTGTAATTAATTACTTTCTTGAAAAGATGCAAAACAGAGTAGCGATGCTTCCCGTTATATCTGACTCAGTATACCTTTGAAGTAGGTTGAATTTTCCTGCTTGTTCTCCTTGGCTCCCATGCCTCTGGTCCTAGCTTTCCCGCATCTTTACCTGTTCCTGTATCTTTATTCTTCTCTATATTTCTTGCGGAGACTTCTTGTCTTTGATGATTGAGTTGCAAGTCAGATGGTTTTGTCGATGTCTCCTGTTGATCCATTGTAGCATGAGCTGCTAGAGGTTCAGCTACCTTTGCATGAAAGTTTGATGTCTCCTTTACTGAGTTACCAGTTTCCTCATTGTGTTTAGAATATTGAGTTTCTTTTCTTTTTGAGTGAAACTTGGATTTGTTACCACTAGCTGGAGTTGAATTCTCAAGACCCTTTGATTGTGAAGAACAAGAGTGTTTCACTTTCTCTTTGTGTGACACAGCAGTCACATGGCTGCCATCAGTCTCCTCTACAGGCTGAGATAGCTCTCTACGATTAACCTTGGAAGCTATACTGGGTTTCTCCCTCCTCTGTGAACCCAATGAAGAAATCTTGTTAGCTTTCTCAGCTGTAACCGAGAAGGTCTGTGACTCTGCAAGAGCAGCACTGGAGAGAATATGTCTATCCTCGGACTGCTCTTGAGACCTGGGTTGATTCCGATCTGGCAGTATCTTATCTTTCCTAATTAGCTTGCTTTCCCTGCTTTCGGACACAATCCGTAATCCTTCTCTGGTTGGCACATTCTTCTGTCCAGGAGCTCTAGAAGCAAAAACGCTTTTATCTTTCTTGAATCTACTGCCACTATTTCTCATGTGAACTGTTTCAGAATCAGGGTCTTTATGAGCTCTTAACACAGGATGCTGAACATTTTGTCTTTTCACTTTTAAACCATCTGCTTTTCTTATTCCAAATGATCCTGGAGTTTGAGCCAATGGATCTTCACTTTTTTCATTATTAACCTCAATGGCAGTTACACTTGTGTCTTGGGCTCTGGAGGAACCGAGGTGTTTACCAACCTCAACAAGTTTCCTTTTCTTTGCTGGCCTTGGAACCCCAATGGCCACCCTGGGCCCTTGTTGCCTCGATTTGGTTCCATCATCTGCGAAACTTTTCGAATCTGACAGCAAATTCATACTATTTTCAACAAGATCTATTTCTCTTTGAGTTGCAGAAATATCTGCAATCTCTGATGGTGCAAGCTTCTGCTTCACTGGACTTTTTGCCTGATCAGTCTCTTTTCGGTGCCGTTTTGCAAGAGGTGTATCACCTTCATACTAAATAAAAACAACTTGATTCAAACCAGCCGTAAGATGATAGCTATTATTAAACAGCCTGCACTCAAATCATCCATGGTTACCTCAGGTAGATTGATCCTTGCCCCTAAGAATTCTCTCCTCTCCTTGGCATCAGTCCAAAGGACCCATTCTCCAGCACTCCATATAAGGGATGGTCTCAATTTTGATGTATTTACTGTCAACATGTTACCATCTCCTGAAAAAGGAAAAAAAAAAAGATTTAATCTCATTCATACCCCTCCCTCTCTCTCTCTCTCTCTCTCTCTCTCTCTCTCTCTCTCTCTCTCTCTCTCTCTCTCTCTCTCTCTCTCTCTCTCTCTCTCTCTCTCTCTCTCTCTCTCTCTCTCTCTCTCTCTCTCTCTCTCTCTCTCTCTCTCTCTCTCTCTCTCTCTCTCTCTCTCTCTCTCTCTCTCTCTCTCTCTCTCTCTCTCTCTCTCTCTCTCTCTCTCTCTCTCTCTCTCTCTCTCTCTCTCTCTCTGTTCGAGCTCGTCGCCATCTCCCCCGCCACCTCTGCTGTTCGAGCTCGTCGCCATCTCCCATCGCCCTGTCCGCTGATGCCCGTCACCCTGTCTGCTGCCCGCCACCCTGTCTGCTGCCCCTCGCTGCTCCTCGCCACCTCTGCATCGGGCGTCCGCCATCTCTGCTGCCCCCGGCCACCTCTGCACCCACCATCTCAGCCCCTGCGCCCAGCCACCTATGCCCCCAACCTCTTCGATTTTCGACCCGTCAGCAACCGGAGCCCTCCCGCCATGCTCCATACCTATCCTAACATCACATCACATTCCATCCTAACCCTAACCCTAACCTAACCCTAACCCCACCTTGACCTCAACCTTAACCCTAACCCTAGCCTGAAACCAACCCTAAACCCTAATCATGAATAGGCCTAATATATTTTATATTTTAATCTCCCACCCTAACCCTAACCCTAAACCCACTCGAACCCTAACCCTAACCCCAACCCTAATCCGAAACACCCAACCCTAAACCTAACCCCAAACCCTCCACCTAGCCTAAGCCCTCTCTCTCTCTCTCTCTCTCTCTCTCTCTCTCTCTCTCTCTCTCTCTCTCTCTCTCTCTCTCTCTCTCTCTCTCTCTCTCTCTCTCTCTCTCTCTCTCTCTCTCTCTCTCTCTCTCTCTCTCTCTCTCTCTCTCTCTCTCTCTCTCTCTCTCTCTCTCTCTCTCTCTCTCTCTCTCTATATATATATATATATATATACACACACACACACACATATATATATATACATACATACATACATACATACCATGACTGCACCGGTGCGCGAACTGGAAAATTCGGTAGGAATTTAAGGTGCATATCATTCGGTGCGAACCGGAATTTAACGGTGCGTTGAGCATTTTTTGGCGAAAAAAAATATGGAGTAATAAAAACCCTATCGTTGGCGTTCTCATTCCGCATGCGCGCGAGAGTTTTGCTCCAGCCTCCTTGCTTCCTTGCTCCATCAAGTGACACACACTATTAACTAAGCACTTGTAGCTTGACTCTTGAGCCTTGGTCCACACACCCTCTTGCTTCAGCTGTCCACACATCTTGAGGCTTGTGCTCACTGCTCCTTGCTTCTTCCTCCATTATGCCTCGTACTATTTCCCACCTTTGGGCCCTTCATACTTCAAGCCATGAATTGGTAAATGCTAATGTTTCTGGCTCGGGGACACGGAGGTGGGTGTGCAAGTATTGTGCAAAAACATTTAGCACAACAACCACATGTCTCATTCGACATGTGTCAGCACTAGGAGGGTCTGGATTTCCGCTTGTCCAAAAGTCCCCGATGACATAGCCGAGGTTGTGCGACATGAGCACAATCTCAACCAAGAGGTGGTGGCTTCTCGCAGGCGTGAGTCTGCTGCAGCTTCTACTGATATATTAGAAGACTTGGAAGGTGGATTTAGTGTTGGACCTAGTGCTAGCTCATTTAGAAGCCGTACATCCACCCAACGAGAAGATAGTGAAAGCTCTACCCCTCTTGAGTCATGTGGGCTGCCAAGCCAGAGACCTAGACAAGGGGGCCTCCATTTTGCTTATCTAAGTACGGGCTTACAGAAGCAACGCCAAAAAGTTGCAGAAATTGAAATTGAGCGTTGCATACTTGAATGCAACCTCTCTTTCAATGTTAGCACCGATGCTTGGAAGAGGATGGTGAGGGCAATAGCCCAAGTGGGACCTACCAATGATGATTGGCATGAGATTCCATATAATCACCTACGCACATCCATGCTCATTGAAGAGCAAGAGAGGATCGACCTACAATTAGGACCCATTAAAAGCGGGTGGCAGACCTATGGCTGCTCCATTCTATCTGATGGATGGAGCGACTTTAGACGACGCCACATTATCAATATAATGGTTTCCTTTTGCTTAGGCACTTATTTTCTGAAGGCAGTGGATTGTAGTGCTGCGGGTACCCGTATCACAGGGGAATACATTTATGACCATATAAAATCTGCTATAGAGGTAGGAATTTCCAATGTGGTACAAATAGTGACAGACAATGCCTCTAATTGTAAGAGGATGGGGGAGATGATAGAAGCCGAGTTCCCAAACATTGTTTTGACCCCTTGCAGCGCACATTGTCTTGACCTTTTGTTTGAGGACATAGCCAAACTATCATGGTTGGCTCCTGTGCTTTCAGATGCCAAACGCATTATCTCGTTTATAAGAAAGAATCACCAAGCTTTGAGTATCTTTCGTAGTTATAGTGACAAGGAGTTAGTTCGCACATCAGAAACACGATTTGGATATATATATCATGTCTTCTCCCGCTTACACATGTGCCTTGATTCCTTGAGGATGACCGTAATAGATAGGAGATTGATAAGTATGGCAAGAGGAAACACGGAGATTGCACATCATGTGCAAAGAAAGATTTTGGACATGGGTTTTTGGGCAGAGAGAGGAAACATTTTGTCTATCTTGAGATAGATTCATGTAGTATTACGCTATGTTGACATGGAGGGTTCAACCCTCAGACTTGTGTACCACATGTACACAAGAATGACAGATTCGATTCGAGCATCTACGACATTATCACCATCCAAGTATATTATTATATATATAATTTCAATTCTCAAATTTGAAGTTTACGTTTAAATCTTTTTATTTTTTTAATTTATATTGTAGACGTGAGGAGATACTTCAGCTTGTGGAGTCTCGATGGGAGTTCATGTCACGACCTATTCATGGGTTTGCGGCATTACTCCATCCCTACTTCAAAAGCACCACATTATGGAGTCAAGGATCACTGCGACATATGAAAGATTTGTATATGGAGCATGTCATGGCTGAGAATGAGCAGATCGCTTTTGATAGCGAATTCTCAGCTTATATAGGAAACATTGGCGTAGCATATGCATGCACCACATCTATGCGGACTGATGTTACGTCTCAGCCGCTTGAGTGGTGGAATCATTATGGCTATGGACACCCCACGATCGCTCCATATGCATTACGAGTGTTATCTCAGGTATTTTCTATGTTTTGAGCTTTTTGTGCAATGTGTTTACAACTTTATTATTTTGATAATTGATTTGATTTACATTATAAGCCCTTAGCCTTGATATTAATTTCAGGATTGTTCGACGAGCCCATGTGAGCGTAATTGGAGTCCATTCTCATTGGTGCACACCAAATTGCGCAATTGTCTCAGTGTGGCACAACTTCAGCGTGTGGTATATTGCAAAGCCAATCTTCGGCTTTTGCGATCATTGCGGAATATCA
>CM035441.1:116306351-116308851 GCA_020310875.1 Ceratopteris richardii | reverse complement strand
ATATGTATATGTATATATATGTATATGTATATGTATCTGTATATGTATAATTAAACTTTTAAATTGTAAGTTGTTCAATCACATACATACACATGCATAGGTGCATGCACACATACATACATACATACATACATACATACATACATACATACATACATACATACATACATACATACATACATACATACATACATACACACACACACACATACATACATACATACATACGTACGTACGTATATTATGCATATGTATATGTACATGTATATGTACATGTATATGTATATGTATAGTTGAACTTGTAAATTGTAAGTTGTTCAATCACCAATGTATGAAGTCTGTGCACTGTGTGCGTGCCTCCGTGACATGTATGTGTGTATGTATGTATGTATGCATGCATGCATGCATGTATGTATGTATGTACGTGTTTATATATATATATATATATATATATATATATATATATATATATATATATATATATATATATATATATATATATATATATAAACACGTACATACATACATACATACATACATACATACATACATACATACATACATACATGCATACATAGAAAAACACACACACACACACACACACACACACATATATATATATATATATATATATACACACAAATATATAAATATATATATATATATACACACAAATATATATATGTATGTATATATGTATGTATGTATATGTATGTATGTATATGTATGTATGTATATGTATGTATGTATATGTATGTATGTATATGTATGTGTGTGTATGCATATCATAGTTACATCACAACACGTTGCAAACGGTTCACAACTTTGCAATGTTGCTTGGCACACTTTTTTTTTTTGTTATTCAGAAAATACCCAAAACTATATTTTCTTTAGGAGGGATAAGAAATTATTCATTATTCTGTCCATAATGTCCAATACATGCAATAAAAAAGCATGAAGAATGAGGAAGACATAAAAAGCTATAAAAGTGTAGAGCTTCATTTATGTATGATTTTCTTTATGGTCTTATTGCTTTGAGATAGCCAGATATTTTGGATTTCCCATGTTCTCCTTCTAATGCAATTCCAGAGCTCGAACAAAAGTTTCATCCTTATCCTTGGCCCTTCAAAGCCAAAGATACTCTTCTATGATGATTGATCTCACCACTTAGTATTGACATCACCCGTGAATGTTGAATTGTGTAGGGACTAATCTAGACTCAATAATTCATACTATATATGTCCATGTCTATCCTATACTATACTATATACGTATGTTTGTATGTATGTAATCACATAATCTCGTTATCTATAACGGGATGGCTCAGTGGCCTACCTCAAGAGGATTGACATGCATGCCACACTCAGTCACAGATGGCAGGGGAAGTTCAGTAGATTACGTCATGGGATCTAGAGAGGCCATTCACCTACTTACCTCATTCACCATCCCACCTATACCCATTGGGGCCGATCACGCATACCTCGCTCTCTCCCTCAAGGGAGACACCCCTACACGCACACCCGCAGCAGGCATCCCACACACCATCATCCACTTCACACACGAGCTAGCTCACATATATGCGGCCCAAGTCGAGAAGGGTCTTCTCTTGCTTCACCCTGACACTCCACTATCCCTACTCACCTCACAGATAGCATCAGTTCTTCAGACATCCGCCATCAGCTCCTTCCCACACACCGTCCATTCTGGTCACACACCTCCTCCCGGGACTATGCCACAACATCGTTGGTATGATGAGGAATGCAGAGATACCTACCGCCGACTACGAGCTCAGCGAGCATTGGGAGAGATCACAGAGACAGGCCACGGGACAGATGAAGAGACTCACACGTCGGAAGAGGCGAGCCTTTGAGGAGGCACAGGTGCTTGAGCTATATCATCTCTTTATGAGTATGGACAGTGCTGCAGCATGGCGTACCCTACGAGAGCCACGCCTGACCACACCTATTGGGGACCTACACACATGGCATGATTATGCTCAGAGATTATATGAGGTGCCTGGGCAGCCTCCCATTCCCCAGTCACTTGAGCCTCGCCCTACTAGTTCTTCTCTTTTCAAAGCAAAGATGGTTGAGAGGGCCATAGGACGACTGCGACATGGACGTTCGACAGACCATACGGGATTGCAAAGCGAGCACCTCATATATGCATCCTCCACTATAGCCCCGTTGATTGCACATGCCTTCAACCGCACTATAGGGGAGGGCTTCCCAGAGGAGTGGACTAGGCACACCATTGTGCCTATCCACAAATCTGGCGACACCTTGGATCCAGGGAATTACAGGACCATCATGATTGGCCACACCATGGCCAAACTATACGATGCCATACTTGAGGCAGAGCTCAGCTCATATGCAGAGACTGAGGGGCTACGAGCACGAGGCCAGGCAGGTTTTCGGCGAGCTTTCTCTACTATTGATCACATCTTCATTTTGCGCTGCCTCATTGATGGGGCAAGGGTGCGGAAGAAGAGACTATATTG
>CM035441.1:116298851-116301351 GCA_020310875.1 Ceratopteris richardii | reverse complement strand
ACTTGAGCAATAGCTTTTGTAGCCAAACCTGCTGCCCTTACAATTGAATCAAAGTTTTCTGCCCTAAGCTTAGCTGCAGCAATCACTTCAAGTCTCTGCTTAGAAGCTATCCTGGCAGAAGCCAATATAGATCTACTACTTTCTGGCATACTCCAAGATTTAGAACCATGCTCAGCTTTATCATCCAAGACCCTACAAGCATCAAGTGCAAGTGCATCTGACTCTTTATCCTTATCAAGAACACCTTCGCTGAACCTTTTTGCCTGAATTGCAGCATCATATGCAGCTTTAGCAGCTGCTGCTGCTGCCTTTGCCACAGATGCTGCTGCTGCCATGGTCATAGCTGAAGAGACTAACTGTGATTCCACATCTGGAGCCAGGCCAGTACCTTGTTTTGCTTTCATTTGACTCCAAAGTGATTCACTCTCAGTTAGTGCTGAAGCTGCTAAAGCTGCTGCTTGCTCAGCACTTGCATTGGCATCTGATATGTGTTTTGCTGGATCTTGGGTATCAAGAGAACTCTTGACTTGATCTTCAACTGATTTGCATCCAGAAGCAGGCAGACTGATCAAGTTAGGAGATGGAGTATCAGCAGCCTGCAAGGCTACTATTGACATCTCTTGGGTAAATTTTGGTAGCTGAACATTATCAGATGGAGCACAAGTTGCACACGCTAGATCTCTATCCACAGAAGACATATGACCCTCCATGTGTGTCTTTTTTCTTTTCCGAGGTCGAGATTCCGGCACCGGCTGCTTGTTCTGAATTTGATTGGCTGCTGCTGTAGGCACTACAGATACTCCCACCACAACTGGGTGAGAGGTAGTTGGATCTACAGAGCTGCTGACTGGAATGACTGTTGCAGGTGATGTAGTCCTAGTTTCTAGTAACTGATCAGAACTTACAACAGGTTGAGCATGAGAAAATATTGCAGGAGTGTATACAGAAGGTTGAATATGTGGTACCCATGAACCAAATGATGGATTAGGAAACCATTGTGGTGTCCCTGTCAAAAACGGCCCTAGAGGTGGTGATTGAAAGTAAGAATGTGATACACTCTGGTGAGGATCGGTACATGGATTAGGAAGCTGACCAGGATTCTCACTAAATGATGGACACATCATGCGAGGGGTTGTAAATGTAATAGGCCCTGAAGTCACAGCACCTGCTTGCACCGAATTACCTTTGTTCAAAGGATTATCAAGTGCAAAATCACTTGGTTGTCTCAAGCGAGAAGCTTGTGCTTTAAAATTTGACATATCTGAAGCCCTTGGAGGCACAAGTGCCGTATTTCTACTGTCTATTGTGCTGCTAGCCATGATTGAACTCATAATTGGCTTCACACTACCTTCAAGTACTCTGCATGCTATGGAGGATTTGGGCATAAGAGCAGCATTTGCACGAGAAGGATCTTCTCTTGGTACATTCCGCAAATTTTTAGCATGAAACCTGTCAGCAGCTATTTGCCATTGCTTCTCCCAAGCAGCCCGTCCTGATATCTCTCCTTCTCTTGTTCCTAATAGTAAAGCACAAAACAGATTAATTCTTATTCTATTTGAGTTTTAAGTTCAAAATTCCAAGTATCCAAACCTCCAGTAACATTTGAGAATGCAGCAACCATCAGTGCCTCTTCAGGAGCTGCTCCTTGGCTACACCATCATTATGTGTTCCGATTAGAAATGGAAATTTTGCAAAACTAATCAGCTAAAAACCAGAAAGATGCTCTTTAAAAGACAACTTACATCAATGAGCCATAAACAAGAATTTGTGCCCGAAGTTGCACCTGTTGTGACTCACTAAAAGGTTGAGATGCTGAAATGGTTGGAAGAATTGGTACCTCTAATCCATTCATATCTGGAAATGTGTGATTTCTAGGGTTCCCTGATAATACAGCTTTTGAAATACCTGCAGAGGTTTGACTACCCTCTTTTACCGCAGGAGAAAGAACTGCATCTTGCAATATAGGTAACTGCATACTTCTTTTTCTTCCTAGTGTACCCTTAGAACCTGGTTTCTTAGGGGTTGTCAAATCTTCTAAAGGCTCTGATCCTTTTCTTTGAGATGCAGCTCTATGAATGATTTTCCGCTTACCAAGGCTTTCAGCTGCATTATTCCTTTGTTCATGGTCCGACTGACCCTGAAGTGGACTGCCCCTAGCAGTATCCTTCATTCTATTATTGTCAATTAGAGAAACTACTTTCTCTTTGTCAAACTTCTCTTGATGACGAGTGGCATCCTTCAGAGATGAATCCTGTAGCAGAAAAGTCCATCCTCACTCTCCTAACTAAGCAATCAAAAGTGCAGAATATTTTCATTATATCACGCGTGGTAATAAATGTCTTCACCTCACTCACCATACATTTTCCATACACCTATCATACGGCAAAAACATGAGTATGGAAACCCAGAAAACCACGGTTGGAAATATCATATAACCATATGACCAAGAAAAATGAGAAATATGCATGCACACATGCACACACACACATACATACATGCA
>CM035441.1:116198851-116296351 GCA_020310875.1 Ceratopteris richardii | reverse complement strand
ACAAAAATCTTTGGGATAAATACCACCACCAAAAGCATCATTATTTAAATACATAAAATCTTGAAAAGAACTAAAATCAGGAACAAACAAATCATCGACAAAGTGTCTAATATTACAAAGTTTGAGTAAAATGATAGGACAAGTATTAGCTAAAACATGCCTTTCCATAGATTCAAATTCATAAGTAAAAAGATGAAAATTGGAAAGAAAAACAACACAATTTATACCCATAGGAATTCCAATACATTGTTTGAATAAAGCATCACCAATTGAAACATACAAGTTTTCTAGAAGAAAATCTAACCAAACAAGAATGGCACTTTCATCTACTATTCTAGTGTAATGTTTCTTTCTACTATCTATATCTATGGACTTGGATTTCAACCATAAATAATTAAAATGCAATGCAGACTTTTCTACCAAAAGAGCCTTACATCTGTCTTTGGTGAATTTAAAAGAGAAAACTTCCCGAACTAAAGAAGAAATCCTATGTTTTAAATCATTCAAGTCCAACTTTGTATACAAAGTGGTGAAGTCAAAAGTTTGAAGCCCCAACGGAACAGATTTTTCTTCTAGAGTTCTTGAAAAGTTGAGAGACTTTATAACAAGGATAACACCTGGAGAATTATCTAAAATCCAACTAGAGGAAGTTGGCACATATGCTTCTTTGAGTAATTCCTTCTAAATATCATGAATAGTAGGTAAAATGCTTTAAAACAATTGCTTAACCATTTGGAAACATCCGTGAGAGATGTATTACAAGAAACAGGTATAAATCTCGGTTTGATGGGGTTCTTATGGAATAAACTATATATAAAAATGGTAAATTTTGATACAATTTGAAACCATAAGATTTACAAAAATATTGATGATTTGAAATAACTTCCCTAGAAGAAACATTGCAAAACTAGTAGGTAGAGGAGTGAATTTCTTTCATAAGGCACTCTAGATAAAACATATACAAATTTTTAAAAAAAAATTATTAGGACATTTATGCACATAAGAAATTACAAAGTTTCTATATTTTTTAGTGAAGTCAAATCACTAGCCGATAAGCTATCTAATGAAGGAGAATTCCTCTCTAAAGCTAAATCAACCTTCATAGAAACTTTCTTCATTACTATTGATTTCCAATGCGTAAAAATCCCACGAATACCTAAAGATTCTTCAAAAATTTTAGAATGAAATTATCAATTCCCTTTTCTACATCTTTAGGATGCAAGCATCCTTAGAGGTATGGAGTCTAAATTTTATTCCTCTAGAAAAAAGTACTTTCAAACTACTAGTAATAAGAATAGAACAATCCGTAGAAACTATAGGACCCAAATCCTGTTTACAAAAGAGGAAAAGGAAACATTATTGTTAGTGCTTCAAGTTCAAAGATAGGTAATGGATGCAATCATAGTAAAAAAAATCGTACGATTTTTTTAATATAAAAATCGTAAAAATCGCATTCGCGATTTAAATCGTTTTTAACGATTCTTATTCTTTTTTTTTTTTTAAGGTTTCATATGGTAGATCTGTTTTTAAAATTAAAATTTGATCACTGTGATACTTATGCTTGCTAATAGTCTATCATATATTACCACTTTGCTCTCTAGATAGAACTATATTATTTTCTTGCCTATTAGAGATTTGACTAACTAAATTAAGTTAAAATCGATGCTCAAAGCCAAGTTCCTTCAATTGTGTATGTACATTTTTTGGCATCAAATTAAGTCCCTCTCCAGTATGAATCTGTACCAACCTATAGCTTAATGACATTATAGAGTTTATATGACTGCAATGCTATCATAAACTCTTTGTTGGCATCTCACATATGATTGAAGTACAACAACTAACAAGCATCCAGGTCATATAAACTTTTCACTACTTTCACTACTTTCACTATTGTCCAATATTGGAGTATATATGAGTTGAATAGGTATTGTGCATACCTTAGATACAAGAAAAAATAAAAATCTCTTTATGAATAAAAACCTCAATTTTTATTTTTATTTTTAAAAATCTCTACGATTTAAACGATTTAAATCCCGATTTAAATCTACGATTTAAATCTCTACTTTGTACTATGGATGCAATGTAAATCAAAAGCCTCATATTTATCTCTCTCAACTTGGATGCAATGTAAATCAAAAGCCTCATATTTATCTCTAACCATGGTGCTTCGAGTTCAAAGATAGGTAATGGCAGAGGAAGAGTTTGTGAGAGAACTTAGGAGGAAAGAGACGAAGAGTTTACGGGAGGAGGAAGAGAAGCCGGAGAGGAAGATATAGGAGATGGGGAGAAAGAGGAGCCAACACTCAAGACTCACAGAATGTGCACGCAAAAGATGAAGTGAAGCCCTCAAAAACGTATGGCAAATGCTATCGAGACCCATTTATTTTGACGCTCAATTGTTAAAGTACGAACATGTACCGTATGATACCGTACGGGAGGTACGTGTGGCTAGGAGGAGTAGATCCCGATGAGCCTCATATAATACTACATGAATATTGGCCGATACGCGTACGACCAACAACCATGGCTAGGAGGAGTAGATCCCGATCAATACTACATGAATATTGCCTCTTTGAATGCACAAGGATTGTGTCCGGAGCGAAAATGATTGACATTTTAGAGATGGATAGTAAGGCATCAATTGCACGTGATAGTTGTGGTCCTATGCAAGAACATAAGAAACATGGCTATGGAGATTTGCTAGTGTCCACTAAGGATTTCGAACTTTTTTCAATGGGCATAAATGTAAATATTCAGGTTGTTTGCTTATGGTTAAAAAGGGCCTCCAAGCCGTGGTTGTGTATAATGATGCTTTAAGTAGATTTCAGTTTATCCGCCTGATTTCCCATAATTTTAAATATATTGTTATTAATGTGTATGCACCTGATTCTCCTTTTGAGAGAGTTGAGACGTGGAATCGTATTTTGATGGCATCTTCATTATGTTCCAATGATTCGCATAATGCTTGATTGTTGTTCCTTGGTAATTTTAAATGGTCGAGAAGCCTATGGATTGTTCCACATCAAAATTTACTTATACAATTCACCTCCAAATTTTTAGAGTAAATTAGACTCTAGAGTATAAACATAGTTTCAAAGTTTTACTAAATAGTTGTTCGTTGTGGGACTCTGTTGATCCCCTTATTCTCTAACTACTTAAGATTGCATTGACAATAAATCAACTTCTAAAGTTGTGCAAGTCTCAATCTATTTCTTTTTTTTGTATGGAATAAAGTCCATGTACTCCACTTCCTCCCTAGACTTGTGCTACAATCTTGAGAAAGAATTTGCAAGGCTAATCTTCGTTGTGAATAAAAGATAGATTGTAGAAAACATAAAAGAACTACGAGTCTAAGTGTCATAACAAAAACATTATGTAATATGAATTTTGAAAAATCCAAATGGTAAAAATACTTACAAATAATAGAGTACTCACCCCATATTTCTCCCACCATGTGACTAGAGTAACTTAGTTTTCTTATACACGTGCATTGGGTTGTGCAAAGTAGTTCGCCATGCTACAGGACTATAGCTTCTCACTCTCAAACTGCGACAAAAGACTAGCATCATTGCCTATCCCTCATCTGATATAGTCAGTCCAACTGTCCTCTAGCTCCTAGTCAATACATTGTTGCTCACTTCTCCATAAGGGATGAAGAATGTGAGCAATGGCATGGATTGGCTTATGAAACCAATCCCATCTTCTTCTCATTGCATCACATAGACTTATCTTCCTATGTATAATAAACATATAATATAGTAAATAACATAATCAATTACTATCAAGTCTCAATGAAGTTTGAACAAGAAATTCCATAGAATTTTTACTTAATGTCTAAGGGTCCAACAACCTCCTAGATGCATTCATGGATATGATCGATGTATTAAGAAGAAAAATGATTTCACTTGAGTGTGAGAAAAATAAATCTTATTAATGTATTGCATTTCTCCAAGGATTTCAATGCATCATGCAACAAACCTGTAATTTGCCTACTTCACTATGTAGTAGGCAAGAATAAGAGAAATTGGATTCATAATGTGCTTAATAAAGGTCAAAGCTTAGGATTATGGGAGCCAATGGCATAATTGCATTGACAATTAACTTCATGGGACACAACAAGATTATCAATTGCATGCATGCATGGATGTCTAGCAAAAGATCAAGATATGATGCTCTTGTATCATCATTCATGAACGAGAAGGGGCGAGATCTCTCGTAACACCCTTAGCAATGAGTCATCCCCCCTTCAAGGAAAGAGCTCGCAACCTTTCTCAAGTAGAAGGGGTAAAAAAAATCCTCATAAGGGAGAAGGCCAACATCTCGCTAACCTAGAAAAAGGAAAGGACAAAGGAAGAAAACAAATAAGAGAAAGGGGAGATGGATGTTAACATCACTCTCCTAAACATGCACAACCTATAAGAAGGATTCTCGGATGCAAAGATGTATTGTTACCCAAGCCATTAAAAGGAAGCTAACTTGAGTTTAAAATTTTGTCAAGGCATATAAGGACTTCTCTTTCAAACATACAACAATAAAGAGATTTGTTTAAGTGGATGGGAGAACATGTCACTGTAGAAAGAGACAAAGGTTTTAAAATACACGAGCTGATTTCTTCTAGTGTTTATGAATTTCACTAAAGAATCGCCAATTGTGAACAAACTTTCCACAACATTATGATTTGGCAAGAGTAGGTGGTAATAGCTTTTTCTTCACAAAGAAGTGAAAGTTTCTCTTCACCCATAGCTTTCTTATAGTCTCCACAATATTTGGACAACAAGTACCCCTTCACTGAGTGTACTCTCTCTCATAAGGAACCATCAATGACACTAGTTTCACAATAAGAATATTACTCTCATAATGTCTTTTCTAACTCTTGACTGATTAAGAGATGCATCTCTCCCATAGGAACACTCAGTACTATCGAGATATTGCCCAAGATACAAAAATCTGAAAACAAGGTCCCTCGCATATTGATATTTAACTAGCAATGATTTTGGTAATTTCTTGCTTTTGCTTGTTAATTCTGAAATTTTTTGTGGAAGCTTGAAAATTGCTAACTAGATGAAGCAACAGATAGTTCTTTTGCTACAAAGAAACACAAAATGATTCATCTATTACCTCTTGAGATCTATCTGAGACAATGATATAGTAATTTGAACATACCTCTGTAACATTTGCATTGAATTCAGGGAAAACCTGTCCACTGTCATTACATTTACCAGATCCTTCATCATCCACGGAAAGGCCAGCTGCAATGTTCCTAACAAGATCATTACCCACTACATTTTTTGGCAAAACATCATCTGTAATTACCTCCTTCTGGAGGTCTAAGAGAACATGTAAAGTTCCATCATGATGAGTGGCTTCCATTGAGACCATATTCTCACTTAAGGGGTTGTACTTTGCAGGTGGTAATGAGAAGTTAACAGCATTTTCCCCCTGTTGCATGCAGTCATCAGTGTTCTCTACAGGTTGTTCCTGACTAAAACAATCATTTGCACCTTTTGCTTCTAGTTGTGTCTCAAATGTTCTGTTTGCAGATGTATCTGTCGTTGTTAGCATGCTGACATCAGCTCTATCTGGATCATGTAATTGCTCTAAAGTATGGTTACCCTCAAAAGCATATCCATGAGAGACCATATTCCCAATCACAGGTTCTAAGTTGCCATTAGGAGCCTGCAATGTTTCTGCAGCAGAAGACTGATCTATTGGTGCATCATCGATAGGGGGATGTTCAGGTACTTGAGGTTGTGCTACAGTAGTATCCTTGAGTTGATTATCATTTGGCAACTGAAATGTTTCTTCAACATGACCTTGTGATATAGTCATATCCTTAAGAGGAGAACTATTAGACAGCTGAGGCACTTTGTCAACAGGAGACACAGTATCTTTAACAGATGAATTATCAAACCGATAAGATGATTCTGCAAATGAACATGGATGTGAGTTACTGTCTTTTACAGCACAAGTAGACAACTCAGGTGTTCCTGGGACATGTTGTTTGACAGCAGTATCTTTACCATCTGCATTAATAGCTGATTGAAATAATCTGGTAACAGGATATTGACTTGTAGTGTCACCATCACAAATTTCTTGGGTACTTAAAGATTCTATATTGGAAATGGCGTTTGTATTTTCTGCTACCCACAAAGTGTTAGGAGGATTACTATCTGACAGGACATCTGCACCTGATTCATCTGAACCACCTTGCTTATTATGCATATCATTAGCACTCATTGAACAAACTCCATGCATGTGAACAGGCATTGTTGAAATCGTCACTGCAAAAGAATGTACAGTGCCAACTGCTTCAACACTTGAAATTTTAGGAGTTGTGTCCAACTCTAGAGCTGAAGTTCCCCCTACTTTATCATACTCTTCCAACTCCTTGCAAGTCTTTTCAACCTTTGATAGAAGGCTTGCTTCTGCCATAGATATTTTCCTGTCTTCCATGTTGTTACCTTCTAGATCTTCATTTGTCAATGTTTCCTGATTGCTTTCACTTTTTGAGTCGCTTTTAGTGAAATCTATGTTGAAAGCACTTGAATCATTATCATGACCATGAGCTTCTGGAGAAGAAGATGTGTCACCAGCATCTGAACCCTGATTAACAGATTTCGTGGTTACTTTGTTGGACTCTGGGATCAAAACCATTCTTGAATCATACTTCACCTGTACTGTATCAGACATCTTTGAAAATTTTCTATTATCAATGTTTTCTTCGGATTCTGGTTTTAAATCAGAATCACTTAGTATTGTCCCATCTATGGAAGAAGGTATCCCTGGAGTGACATTGACTTCCTGATGCTCATTTCGTACTTTCTCCTCCGCCGAAGCAGGAAGTTCTTGTGTAGTATTGGCCTGCTGACCAACTTCGTCTGTCGGAGATATCAACTCATTAGGTGTAGAAAATTCTGGATTATCAATTCTAGGAAATTGAGGCAGAAATGATTCTACTACTTGTCTGTTACTAGATCCAGAAAAGTTCTGGTATTTGTTTGCCTCTTCACATGGAACAGGTCGAATGGTAAATTCTGGTTTTTTGGCAGTTTTCACCTCCGTATCAGAACTATCATTCTCGTAAAGCAAGGGATCCTCAACAAGATTAGCTGCCGACAATCCTAATTCATGGTTTTCCTCGCATTTCTCCAACTTGTCTCCACAACTTTTGTCACATGTGATTGCATCAGGTGTCTCCAAAGAAAAATGGGAGTCCTTTACGGCTGCAATGAGAACAGTTCCACCACAAGAATTATGGGTGCTCTCTTCTGGTGCTAAACTAACCTCTCCAGTGAATGTATCTTGTTTTTCACATTGTACATATGTTGATTGTGGATGTAGATGTGTATCATGTTGAACCATTTCTGCTGTGAATTGATCCTTTCTCCCAAATTCATCAGCAACCGTCCTGACACCATCCTGAGCATCAACAAATAGCTGGGTGTCTGCATGGCTAGAAGGCCTTGACCATCTCTCACAGTCATCATCAGGTTTCATTTCAAGTGGTTTGGCATTAGATGGAAGAGGTGTGCCCTCCTCACAAGATGTCTGAAATCGGTCTTGCTCTTGCCTCACAAAATTCCAATGGCTTTCTCGTTGCCCATCTGTATTGATCAACACTTGGGTTTCTGCTATGTTTCCCAAATCGAACCTCAATTGAACTTCAAGAGGTTCATCCATATTAAAGCACGGCTGTGTTCTGCAGCCTTGTTCCACAGATGTTAGTTCACAATTTGAAAGATTTGAAGTGTAATCTTGATGTTCCTGATGTATTTCCTTGCCATATGAATCCATACTTTGTCTCTAAAAAGATATTAGATCTGCAAAGAAATATCATCTGTAAGTGATGCTTAACTTCCAATGCATTAGAGATGACCATAGCTAACAAAAAACCAGTCTTAATCACTGTAGATTTACATACACGGACAATATACCAAACATATAAGGATATGGAAGTACAAAAAAGCAGTTTAAACTCTTCACAAATTCTGTGAACTTATTTATGTACATCCTAAATACATATTACATACGAGGAACAAAGTTCATCATTCTGCTAGACTAAATATGTTAATAAAACACAAATTCATAACTCAGAGAACCACATCTATTTTATTTAAGTCCCACACACATGGTACATATGAGGATCAATATTCACCCTTCAGAGAACTTTCTTTATTTGACTTTTATGACTAATCCTAGCCTAGATTTATCTTTCTGCATTTTTATTCTATCGTTGACTCTGTAATAATTACTAGTTAGATTGAGCTAAGGCAATACAGATTCATAATTTAGGGGTTCAAACTTCAAACCTAGGTAAAATGAAGGCTTTGAGGTTCTTTTCTTTTTGCAGATGCCTCAAGTTGTCAAAGTAGGAAAGATTTACTCATGGTCAACGACATCCAGATGCTGAGAAGTAGATGCTTGTTGAAGCATTCATGAACGGAAACAGAGTACGCTACAAAGAGCCTAAAACAACATCTCATATACCCAGAAAAACTTATCAGTGCATTAAAAGTCATCTAGAATTTCAGTCAAAGAAAGTTTGCTTCTTTCATAGAATGCAATCTAAGATTTTTTGATAGAGACTGGGTGCTAACACCAGCCACTAGACGAAAATATTATCCTTGGAGACAGCACCAAATCTCAGTTACATAATCTGTTCCAGACGAAAAAGAAAGGGGGGGATGCAGATTGGTTAGTTAATCCCATCTTAAGACAAACCCTCTTTAATAAATTCATCAATCTTTCACAGAGAGAGAGCCACATGATTCTGCATTATTCATATATGCACCTTTTCAACCTACTTTCCAGAATGTTACTTTCTTTTTCTTATTTACTCTGTGCATCGACAAAATTCTAGACATTCATGCGACAAACATCATGATCCTTCAGAAGACTTTACCTATTAAGCCTTCAAACAACTTTTCCTTCCATAAACATTCCCAATACATTGCAAGGAGCAGATGAAACTGCCCTCATCAAGGCATCATTCTTTGTTGACCTGTGCAACTAGGCAGGATCCTTGAGCAACTTGATATCATGAAGCACAAGTATATTAAGCCTATAGAATTTAATTACATTTAAAAACTCCATAAATTTAAAAGCTTCATACAAAGTATTGGTTATTTCAGCTCAATTGAATAAGCAACAAGATGAAAAACAACATATGAACAAATATACAAGAAACTTAACATTGAGGACAAAACAGCTCAAGAAGACCCACCCGTCCAAGAGATAGTTATTACAAATATAGTTGTTTTCTTAGTTACATGTAGGCTATTAAATAAACAGCTTTCGGAAGCTTCTCGACACACATAGGGACTTCTGTTTCACTTGAAAAAATTGGGCATTTGTACCTAAACAATTCTCATGTCTCACCAGTAGACTGAATGAACATCTTAAGCCATGGAAAAGTAGCATTTAACCTTCAAAAAAGAAATCTGGGAATGATAACGTGCTCCCTTTCAACGTTAATGGTTTTCAAACCAAAGTTTGTTGTAGAAACAAAATAAGTTGTATTAGCACTCGCAAAATAAGTTGAATTTACACTACATACATGAATATATCATAAATAAAAGACCATGATAATGAAGTCTAGAAGACAAAAAAGACCATGAAGGTGACACACTAGCATCATGCACTATGAGATAAAGAATGGTCTTCATTACATTCTTATAGATGAAGAATGGTCTTCATTACATTCTTTCTCAATATCATCATAAGCAGCAGCAGCAGCATCATCATCACCACCACCATCATCCTCCTCCTCACCGCCATTGTCAACGTCGACATCAACATCGACATCGACACTTTCATCACTTGCATGGACATCTTCAACATTTGTAGCACTAGAAGATGCTATATTAGCTCTATCTCTTTCCTTAGATATAGGTGGATCATATGAAATGTACTCTCCTGCATTACTCTCGATGCTCGTAATGCAAAGCAATCTTTCATCATCCTTTTCACCCTCAATCATGGCCAAAGTCACTTCCATTCCTTCAAATCCTCTTTCTTTCAACTTGGAAGCAAGCCTGAAGTTAGTATGAACATAAACTAATTTTTTGCATTGTTAGGAAGCAATTTATTCCTATGCTTAGTGTAAGTTGAATGAATCGATTATAAAAGATTATGTATGACCATGCTAGACGAAGAAAAGAACAGATCAAGGTGCTTTTAGAGCCCATAAAAACAAGTTGAATAACTTACGAATGCTCTATTATAACATATAGATGGAGCCACACACACCACAAAGCGCCATAGAGATGGTCCGTCCTACTCAAAGATGCTTTGATTGTGTATCTAGTGTTGTTTAGACTACAAGTAGTCATGGATGTTTTGCACTTGGCTATTGTAGATAGGAGATAGACATCATTACCACATTATCATAGAGAGATTGTATGCTATGTGCAAAGGAGAGCGTTCGATGAGGAGTTTGGGGGAGTTTGATGCATTGTGCCATCATTGAGAAGCATCCATATACTTCTTCATATAGTGGACAAAGATGGGTCCACACTTGGCTTGTTTATCTCTTCTATATGCAAATGAATCAAGCCATTACACGATCTACAACATTGTGTCAGCGAAGTATGTATATCAATGTCCATGTGCCATGTTCATATTTATGTTTATGAATTTATATTTTACAGTTTAACATGCCAAGTGCACTAATTTCCTTGCATTGAACTTACAAAAGGATGATATATTAGGGCTACTGAATTTTTGGTGGACCTATAATTGAAGTTTTATTGTCTAGGTAAACAGCCAAACATATCCTCCCATGGCATCTTTAAATTATACCCATCTGAGGTCAACCACTAAAAGCAGATAACTTATTCTTAGGTTTTTAACTCCATCTAATGAGTTTTTACCACTTTAAGGAGATTTCGATAAATTACCCACTAAGGAAGGATCTATGGTGACACTAAACCTAATACTAGAAGTAAACATTGACCTTTATGGGTTATTATACACACCAATCGCAAATCAAATGTGAAGCCTTTTCTTATTCATTCTTCGATTAGTACAAATCTGTCAGAACGATACACAAATGTCGAAGCAAATGTAATCCACGAATGTCAAAAGTCACAACCAAATATCCTTAAGTTCTAGTTCTTTCCAATTCATGAAAGGCTTTCCTGATGAAAAGCAAGTGAGCAAGTAGAAGAATGGAAGATTGTAAAACACCAAATACGGAACAAATGGAACAAATAGAAAATGTGTCTTAATTAGCTACTGCGCATTGATTGACAATCACATGTTTAAAAAGTTTGCACCTCAATATCCTAAAAGGCAAATCAACACACTCATTAATCTCCACAATGTTTGGCTAATAACCACTACCATGTTTCCCTTATTTTGATTTCGACCAGAGGTATCAATTCAAGTTCATTCTGTTAATATATAAGATAAGCCTTTATCTATTCTATTCAAATAGACAAGTTCTTTGAGGCTGATGACCAGATGGTATCAATTCAAGTTCATTTTGTTAATATATAAGATAAGCCTTGATCTATTCTATTCAAATAGACAAGTTTTTTCAGGCTGATGTATGTGAATTACTCACAAAGTACTTCCTTTATTTCATAAACATGTCTAACTACCAGGGATTATCCCATCATGGAAAACTAACTAACCAAACATGCATAATAGGCCTTTCATACATGTGTGTGACTCAATTATAATGCAAAATCAAGAAAATTACCATTAATCATAGCCAACATGCAATAATTTTTTAATTTAGGATGGGGAGTTTCATGCAATTTCGATAGAGACTCCAATATGCATTAATAAAGAGATATCATGGCAAATACAGCCACATCCAATTTTATCCCACAAAATATACAGATTATGAAAAAGTGTGCACATACATGTATGTAGTGTCATGGTAATTAGAAGCAGTTCACTGTATTAAATACCATTTTTCTAGTTAAAGATACTGCACATGCAGTGAAATATTGGAAACTCTATATTATACATAAATTCCAACTTCTAAGGAAAAACATTTAGAGCATAAAAAACTATTCTTTAACTTTAACTCCTTATGAAGTGCTCATCTTTGCTCACATAGTATATAGTAAGTATAGATCAGCAACTTCGTAAAAAATTGTAGAGGGAGAAACATAATTATGACTCCATTTTTATGTCACGAACCAAATTAATCTTGCTCTTGCCTTTGTGTTATGTAAACATCCTCATATATGAAGTACCCTTATATTAAGACATAAAGAAGAAAAGAAAACAATGTAATGGAATAAAACCCACTATTTTTTTAACAAGCTTAATGCATTGAATAGGTGGGGATGGATGTAAAAGAAGAACCAACGAATGTATGCATATGTTCTAGCAAATATATGTCTCTCTCTTAGCCCAAAAGATAAGAAATCTAGGCACTGTATGTATGACGATATAACTATGTGTTAGACCTCAAACTTCAAGGAATCTATTTTACCCTTGAGTGGTTTTTAAACAAAAAGGGTTGCTTAGGTATGGTTGTGTTAAGACTCAAGAGGTATGTGTTACTTTTGCAAAACTACTTACCCTCCATAAACCCATAACTTTCACAATCATTTTAAATTCCACGGAAAAGACATTAAGAGTAAGGGATTTCAATATGTGATAGGGCTTAGATCCATTTTCACACCAATGTGTATATGTGTGTAAGTTTGTGAGAGAGCATATACATGGTTAAAGGATAAATATGTATGTATGTATGTATGTATGTATGTATGTATGTATGTATGTATGTATGTATGTATGTATGTATGTATGTATGTATGTATGTATGCATGCATGCATAATTGATTCGGGCTGGAATCGGACTTTTGACTCGAACAGGTTGGAAAGTGCAAAACAAGATCGATAAAGGGTTTCTGATGTTATCGGGCATGATTATATTTTTTTCCGAAAAAATTTACAAAAATTATGATAGATACTCTAAATGACATTAGATACACCTTTTCATGTGGAGGCCTTTGAGAAGAGCTCAAGAAAGCTTGCCGCTATGAGTATGTGCTCACAATGACCCACTAGAGGATTACAATAAGATGCTTGTACCCATCCTTGGTAGCTTAAGAGCTAGAGAACCCCCCGTTGGTAACTCAAGAACAAAGATCCTCCCTTTGGTAGCCTCGAAGCAGTGATTGAGTTGCATGTAACCAAAATATTGAAGGTGATAATGTTTGAAACAACATGCAATCAGGTTTTTCTAACCCCCCCCCCAAGGGAACACCGAAAAATTCAAGCCCTAAATGAATTTCAAACCAAGACATCCTAGAATTCTGAAATGGAATACAGCAAAAAGGTTTTGCATGCATCCAAATGGAACTGTGCATGCATGTATGCATGTATAGAGGTGCATGTGTATCTCTTTGTGTGTGTATGCTTGCATATCTATATGTTGTTCTATTTGTCCGTCTATGCATGTGTGCATACACATATCAGAGTCTATGTTTTCTTATCATAAATGTCTACTCATCAACAATGATATTCAAAGCCTGAAAGTTTTGAAAAGTCTATCCATCAATATCAAGATCCATAAGTAGCATTAGGCTTAAATCATCATAACAAAAGTACAAAATAAGAAGCAAAAAGACTCTAGTAAAGAGAGAAACTTTCACAAGAACATTTAGGTAGTGCCAATGAGAATACCAAATTTTAGCCACCATATACTATTCATACTCAACATATGAATTTTCAAAAACAATAGCATAAAAATAAATAAGCATGCTTAAGAATACACTACTAGCAAAGGAAGTCAAAAAATCACTATAGAAGAAAAAAACATTAAAGCAGAAACACAAATACACAAAAAGAGGTTAAAGAAAAGGTGAAGTTCAACCTAAAGTTCTCATTTGCTAATGAAAAAATAATCCAATAGTCCCTTTATACCTGGAAGTAATGAAGGGGAAAAAAAAATGTTTTCATATGTGATTTGTACAAAGTAATAACAAAACTAACTAGCCACATTGATTTGAAAAACTAAGAACCTAGAATTGTAGTGGGCCTAAAAATGCAATATATGGTTTAATTTAATTACCCTAAAAAAAACAAGTTATAAAACTCTAGCCATCGAGAATAAATCCTTTTTCTTCACCAGAAAACCTTTTTCTCTCACCATTGAAGTAAAGTACATACTAGATATATCTATTTATAGCACATGTTTTATCAATCCTAAACTCTTAATTTCCATCCTTTTTATTCTTCTCATTCACATCCTAATCTAAGGAACTTTCCAACCCCAATATTCAAGAGCTTACAAATAAGTCATTCATAATTGATTGCATAGACTCATTGAATTCAATCTAAATCTAGCAAACTAATTAGGACTTTTCCAAAGATGATGAACAAAAGAAAGAATGGTTATGAATGAATATTTTGATAGTTTAGGAATATTTGAAACAATGTATTGCAAGCTCTTATCAATCCATCTCGCAAGCAAATCCACCATAAATTCCTTAGCACATTATAGCTTGTATAAGACAAGACGAGAAGAGAGAGATTCTTGAAAAATAAACAAGAAACAACTAAGAAGTATACCGAATTCAAAATAAAAGCCATTCTAGCGAGAATGCCAAGGAGATGAAATTGTTTGAAAATTACATTATATCAAAAAACCAATCTATTTAAGCTTGAAAAGCCAGCAAGATGCATTAATATCACAAGAAACTTCCTCTTTTCTTCATTTTTAATATCTCTTCTTTGCTCCCCTTTGTGAATGGATTCTTTACAAGTTGATATTTTTTTATAAAGTAGATACATTTAATGTTACAAGCATCTCAAGTTTGTAAAATAGTGATGGTCCCATGGGCACTAGTGGGGGGTCCCATGGGCACTAGTCCCATTCACTTGTAACTTTTTTTCTTTATTTTAATTAAAGTCTGGGAGACTAGGCTAAGGCCGAACTTCCTTTTATTTAAAGAAAATAGTGATGGTTTGCTATATGAATGTCAAACTCAGGGAAAAAAACAGCAAATACTCTATAGCATCATCCATGTGCAAGCTACTACTATGCCTTGTGGCAAGTATATTACATGTCAAAAATGTGTATTCAAGTCCACACTTAATGTAATAAATCTTTAGACAAGTTGGAACACATGTCCCAAATATTGACTTGCATAGCCATGCGCTTTCTCACCCATCAATTGTTCATACTCCAACATCTCTATCTTTGATAAACAAATCACATTATTGAACGCCTGAAAGTCTTACTCATGATTGATCCAGGGTTCCTTCTAGAAAGTAGAACAAATGACAATTCAAATATTAATACGTTGTTTCTAGTGAGAATGCCTCTCAACTTGCACTATCTCCTTCATTCCTTGTGTTGATTCTCCTCTCTCAAAATGCTAAATCTATCCATGCTAGTCACTAAAACTCATATACAATGACAATTCAAATATTGACATGTAATTTCTGGTGAGAATGGCTCTCACCTTCACTATCTTCTTCATTCCTTGCGTTGATTCTCCTCTCTTAAAATCTATCCATGCTAGTCACTAAAAATTAGTAAATAGCTCAACTATTACTTCTTCCCAATTTTACGAGGAAAAAATAAGGTGCGTGCAAAAGAGGAAAAGAGCATTTAACAAAGCTTCATCACCTGGGAAAAACAGCATCAAAATGCTTTTAGACTGTATCTAAGTTTTACTTACTCGGCACGCATAATTTATTTCCAAGTAGAAATTCGGAAGTGAGATGTAGAGTCATGGCAATTTTCATCCCAAACAGTTGACTAGCCGATCAGGGGCAAAAAAAAAAGACGGACACGAATTAAATATAAGCCTGTCAGAGGTCTAAATTGAAGCATGAAGGCAGGAGAAAAATCCACAGGTGCTGCCGCACTCATAAACGCAGATAGACTAAAGACGAGACTAATGTCTTCATGTAAAGTAGAAGCGGTTTTTTAGCTTTAAGAGATAGGCAGACAGTCCTCTTCGTAAACTAAAACACGAAATGTGGATGTACTGCTACAATTATAGCAGAGCGACCTTAACTTGAAAGATCTAAAAGACGGACTCCATGGTAACAATGTTACAAATATTCTACTGTGTCGAAACTCCTTCCCACTAACAGAGGGCGATAGAAGGGAATTGCAAAGGCCCACTTATTACGATTTGCTCATTCTATGTATGTGTATTCCGTCCTTGCGAAAGAAAGAAGGAATGCAAAAGCTCATCATGAGATTCGAGGATACTACTCAATTGGAGGAAGCACATGAATCCTGGTACTTCGGAAGGTATTTTCAACATCAGCTGGCAGAAAGTGTTTGAATATCATACCTTTACGAATTCCTTGTACAAGTCGAGTCGAGGATGATTCACGCAGGAGCATGTGGAAACGTGGTGCTGAAGACATTGAGTAAGTGTCCTTTGGGATTCTTACGATGTTCACCTCAAGTCCTAGACTGTAGAGAAGAGCTACTGATCTCCTGGTAGAAAATTGATTTGAAGGTACATCTCTAGCGGAAGAAGATCTAGCAGCTCGCAGAAGGGAGAGCAAAAGAGCTTCTCCAAACATAGCATTCTGACAATGGCGGAAGTACCAAAAAGGAGAAATGAAGCTCCGAAGCGCAAATTCTCAGAGAGGGAGAGAGAAGGGGGGAAGGGAACACTACTCAACTGAACGGCAGCGACAGCTTACAGGAACGGGCGATCGAACATGCTACAAAATCGCCATAGCTTGCGAGCTCGGAAACCCCTGTCTTCAACATTTGGACTGTGGAGAGTACACCAAATAATTTTGACATCGCCCGATGATCCCTCTTTTTTCGATCAATGCTCTCCCTTTTCTTTTCTGCTTATGAAAATGGTCTGTAAGCGTTATTGTAAGTCGTGTGAGCATCGATCGATGTATTTGCCAACAAGACAAAAGACGCTTTCACTGTCGAACGGAACAAATGAGTTCATAACAATAACGCATGTAAGCGACTCTCATGCAAAATGAGTCGCTTACATGTATCGCCAACATATTCTCGTTGCGCCACCCCCCATACAACAACACACTTTGGGTAGACATCCTTCATTATCCCTATCGGCCAAATCATTGATTTTTATCATCCCCTAGTGATGCCTGTTCCTACTCATTATAATTAATTTCTGATAAATAATAATCCCTAAGTGGTCGGAAAGCCTTGTGCACATCTTGGACTTTGGAAGAAATGTATAGAGTTCAAGACTTGTAGATTGGTTTAATGTTGAAGTCTAGAAAGTAGGGGATAGAAGGACTCCGCAAGATGCGTGAGTTGTTCTTTTTCAATTTCAAGCTTTTGGAATGAAGGTCTAGAGTTCAATACTCGTAGATTCGTTTTATGTTGAGCTATACAAGCACTCCTCAAGATGCATGAATTGTTCTTATTAAATTTCAAGTTTAATGGAAAAGTAGATTGATGACCGAACTTCCCCAAAAAAAAAGTGTACCAACTCTCTAAAAAGCATTGAAAGTTGAAAGCGATTATTTTTCATGAAACCCAAATTAAGCCCTTTATACCGAGTGCATATTTGAAACGTTCGATGCACTCGTTTTTCTTTAGTTCCAATCACACACACACATGTTGAAATTGATAGTTTTTAGTTTATGTGGCTTAAGAAAGACATTTTGGCATATCTAATCATTATAGAATTTGAGTGTCGTTCAAATATGATAATCTGATTGCGGCATTCCAAATTGGTAGTATTAAGTTTATTTGGCTTAACAAAAGCATTTTGTCTTATCTAATCATACTAGAATTTGAAAGTCGTTCAAGTATGCTTTCATTGCGGCATGTAAGGCCACATAATTAAAGATTGACCATTGAGAAAGGGGAATTGGAAAGAAATAGCTAATGACATATGGCATCACTTAGTCCATTGGGTTTCTAGATCTAAGCACATATGGGATCTATAGATATAACTTAGACATATAAAATTCAAGCGTGAGACATATGGCATCCCTTGATTTTCATAGATATATGGTATCTATGTGTTTTAGTGACATGGATATATGGCATCCATAAGATCTAAGGACATATAGGATGCTTATGGATATACTTTGTGGGGATGTAGGGACATATCGAATCTCTAGACATGTAAAAGGGTAAGTGGTGTTTTGAATCCGTTTGCTTCTTTGATTTGTGTTTGTTGCATATACATTCTTTTGATCCATTTATGAGATACTTGGGTGGATGAAGACTTTGGTTTATACATTGATGGGATCGTTATGTATTTGTGTCTTCTCTTTGGTCTTTTTTATTGAATGAAAACTTGATGGGATCTTTTGAAATGCAATGGAGCCTTCACCTTCGTTGTGGCCTCCTTCCTTTAGCATGTAATGAGCTTTGGTCTTAGCATTGATGCTTTGTGGTGTAGAGATATAGAACATAGCCTTTGAATTTTTTTTCATGGCATTGAAAGGTCCTATCTTCTTATGTCTCTTCCTACATACTTCTTTTTACAGCCAGCTCTCTCTTTGCATCTCTGCAATGGCATTCGCTGAGGCTAGACTACATTGCCCATGCATCCCGAGTAGAAGTGCTCATTTCTTTACTACAGGCGGAACACTTCTCTTTTCCATAGCTGCTTGTACAATAGTTCCTCCGCTTATATGGTAGAATTCTATACATATATGCACCGAACACTCAACTGCATGCAAATCTTTTATCGTACTCTCTCTCTCTCTCTCTCTCTCTCTCTCTCTCTCTCTCTCTCTCTCTCTACGTCTGTGTGTGACTGATGAGAGTTGTGTGACTACATCCTCGCCAATGTTCCTATCTTGCAAGTCGCTACGGACAGCAAAAGAAACTTCATCGTGTCTGTATTTACCATAGCCATTCAAGTTTCCATTCAAGTTTCCATGCTGAAGAGCACGCTCTGCAGCCAACGCTTGCTCTCTAGCATGAGACTCTGCAAACCCATTTGTATTGTGTTGTTGAAGGTGGCCGCCGACCTTCTTCTCTTTCATCATACTTGAAGCGAGAGCTGCAAGGGAGGAGTATGCGTGATGATGGATATTATTAAGGCCGAACTCAACAACGATGATTTTCAAGCTCGTCCTATACGAGGAGCTCAACAACAATGAACAACACCGTTGCATAATTGAATAGAGAATTGCATGCACTACTAGACAAGAGATTCATGACAACCCCTCCGACAGGACATTGGGTGCTTTGTACAGGGATGAGAAATACTAATTTTCTCGGTCGAATTTATGATTCTTTGTTATAAGCTCTCCATAAAACTTTTGATATGTTTATGTTACATGAAGTTGAGATGTAGCCTACCCAAAGGCAACAATAGGTGGATGATTTCCACCTTAAGCATCTTGTTTGAAAGGATTCTTTGAAAGTTTGGAGCTATTGACTCAGTACATATTTTAGGGGATAAAAGTATGTCGTTAGTCTCTCCATGTTGAGGAATTCATAGACCAATGCACCAACCCAAATTTGAACCCTTCATATGCAGCCTATGTAAAAAAAAGTTGCGATGAAATATGTTTCCATCATCAAAAAAATCTTTCATAACATAATACAAATTAGCTCAAAGTAGTTTTCATAAATTATTATGATTGGTTGATAACCTTTTACTAGACCATTGACAAAAGGTTAATTTAACCATTATGCTCTTGATTTATGCATGTTTCTTATAATGTCATAACTTTTCCATCTTTTCCACCTTCCTAGTAGATAATAGAGAGGATTATATTGCACATTGAGAAGTGTTTGGTAAAAAAAATCCTTCTAATTCGGATTGGCCCGTAGGAATTAAATGCACCATAAGGAGTGCATTTCTAGATTGCTTCCCATAAGTCTTGAAGGTATTGGGGTGTTTATCTAGATTTATATCCAACCCATGAGAAAGCTCGTATCTTTGCACTTGCATGTTGTTTTTTATGGTATGGATGTGTGGAGGATACAATTTATATATTTATTGAGCTTGTCCTTGAGAACACTTATCACTAGATTAAATACTATAATTCCTTGCTCAAATTCATAGCATAGTCCTTGTATTAATAGGAATAAAAATTATTGACCTCTATCCTGTTACACTTATAATGTTCCTTGAGTAGCTTTGTTATGAACCTTTTCCCTATACATGCGTGCTTTTTACTCTCGTATTGGCAAGAGGTTTTTTCCCCATGTTACCACATACATGATACTCTCATATGTGGTGGTACCTTGTACTTAGAGATATTATTCAACTCTTATTTTAGTTTTGTTCATCATCAATAGAGAGAGTTATTCTAGCCATCCATCTTCTCTGTGTGTCTTGTTGCATTTGTCCTCCTTGTATGTGCTTCTTGTGTGCCTCTTGCACTTCTACACACTCAAAACAGTGGTATCAGAGCAAGTTCAAATCCTTCTCAAGTTTTGGTTTTTTGCATCACGACACACATGCACTTTTAATACTACAATTCAACTTCAAAGAATAGAACAATTATTTTTATTTTAGCATTCATTTGAGCTTTCATTAGAGTAAAGATATTGTCACATTCTTGTTATTTAGTGAAATGGAAAGCAACAATGAATTTTTTGGCATGCTTCAAGTTGAAGATAAGCATGATGGGAACAAACATACAATGTGGTCTTACATGATGAAACATGTTCTTTTTGCAAAAAAACTATGGAACATAGTGGCAGATGTTGATTGAAGACTCGCAGGTTCTTCTACTTCACAGTCTATTGTCACAAATGGAGCTTCTTCTTCATGTGTAGTGGTTACTCCGTCTCCACCTGTATAGGATCAACTTAGATGGGATGGAAAATATGCTCAAGCTTAGGCATTGATTGTGTGTTCTTTGAAGCATCATATAGTTCCACACATTTGGTCATGTTATACATCAAGATAAGCATGGGATACTCTTGCCTCTTTGTATGATGCCCATAATGAAGCACATGTTGCATACTTGAGAAAGCAAATTGAGGATGTATGTATGGATAAAAATGAGTCTATGGATGTGTACATGACACACATCATGGATTTGAAAGATCACATGGCAAACATAGATGAGACTATTCTGGATGCATCACTCATCTCTACATTATTGAAAGGATTATCAAAATCTTTTCAAAGCTTTGCCACTACACTTTTTTTGGTTGCAAAAGGGAATCTATGTATGCATTTGATAAGGCTTGTCTCTTCTTTTGCAAGAAGAGCAATCTACAGTGAATAAGAGTCGTTTGATTGAGGGAACACAAGCACTTGCTATCTCATAAAAAGGGAAAAGCAAGTATGGTTCAGCTCTAGATTCATCAAAACCAAAGCCTCAATCTTCCTTTTCCACTCATTCCTCTAATGATGTTGATTTACAAAAGAAGAAGAGATGCAAATATTGTCCGAAGTTTGTTCATACTATTGATGAGTGTAGAAAGCTTGCTAAGTGCAATGAAAAGAAGAAGGAATCCAACATGTCTATTGCTAAACTCTTCTGCAAAGAATGATGAAGCCAACATGGCTCAGAATTTTGGGCATGTGTTGTTACATGTCATTATGATGCATCATTGAATTCTAAATAAATGGTTGTGAGTGAGGCTGATTCGGACTGGTTCTTTGATAGTGGTGCTTCAAAGCACATAACTTCATGCAAAAGGTTTCTTGCAGCTTTGAAAGATGCACCCAAAGGAGGACATGTAGTGTGTGTAAACAATGCCTCTTATTCTATCATTGGAGTAGGAGAAATTGTGCTTATGGCCGCAAATGAAGGTCTGATTCTTTTGAAAAATGCATTATATGTACCCAGTATCAAGAAGAACTTAATTTCACTTGCGTTGATTGCCAAAGCTGGACTTCATGTATACTTTGTTGATGACAAATGTATGGTTCATGATTTCAGTAGTGATGATATTATCATGATGTTTGTACATTATGTAATGGTTTCTATCGCTTGGATACATACAAGAGGGCTGCGTCAAATGCCTTGGTTGCTCATACTTCTTCGATGGCTGAAATGGAGCTTTGGCATGCTTGCCTTGGTCATTTGAACTTCAAGAGTTTGTTTTACTTGCAAAATAAGGACATGGTTATTCGTTTGTCAACAATTGAGTCCATTGAAAAGCATGCATGTGAAGGTTGCATCCTTGGAAAAATGCATTGTGCTTCTTTTCCAAAAGATAGTCATACACACTACTGTTGGAGTTAGACATTTGCGGAAGCATGCAAAAAACACAAGGAAGAAGGAGAAGCTTGGAGCACAATACACAATATTGAATGTATTACATCTAGAATGTACAAAGATAAGTAACCCGTTAGGGCTATATGCATATATACAAGCCGGGGGGAAAAAACCTCCTAACGAGGGAAAAAAGTGCCCCTTGTGGTCCTAATGTGTTCACACACATCACTGTCATGGACACAAAGGAAACCATCCTGAACCTTAGATTTTATGTCACTTTATATATCTCATGATTGGTTTAGAATTTGGAGAAACCAATCCATTGCGTCTAGAACATGCCAAAACCCTAAGATCGATTGTCTATTTGCTAAATTTTGACGTTCGGAGGTCCTATTCGGATTACTGATATCATTGATGACATCATCAGCGTGCAACTGCCCTTGGGAACCACCCTTGAAATCCTATATAAGGAGGCCCTAGCCACATACATACTCAGTCTTGCCAATGCTAGTCTTGGGAGCTCAAGGAGTCCTGATCACCAAGTAAGTACTTTCAAGTTCCAATTCGAGTTCGAGTTTGTCTCTTGCTCTAGTATTGTCTATTCTTGTATCTTAGACATACTCTATTGTCCTATTGTAATCTCGTAGTACAAGATCCTTTTGAGTTATTTCTTGTAGCTAGTTCATCTCCGTAAAGGGAATTCTTGTAATCTAGATATTTGGTTTCATACCTACGATCTCGGGTTGTGGGATCTCGTGTGTCATCTCTAGTCAAGTTATCCATACCTATCAGTCTCAGGTCGTGGGCCTTCTTGTATCAGCTACATATTCTTGTATTATTTCCCATATGTGGGTGTTCTTGTAATCAAAAGTATATTTTTGAAATCTTGTCTAGTATAGTTAGAGGACACAATCTAGCGCTCCCTTGAAATTTTGGCAAGACTACCTTCATCGAGCCTAGGAACAATGAAGATTATCTAAGAAGAGATTTTTTCTGCACTTAAAGTCATTCAACAACAATTCCAAGAGATACCAGAAAACCAACAAAGGATTCAACAACAAAATATTCAAGATGTAATCACAGAACTTCAAAGGCAAATTCAAGAGCTGCAGATCATTGTAAATCAATCTTCTTCAAGTACCCCCATGACAACTAACATGAAGAAAAGTCCAAAAGTGAGCATGCTAGAGAAATTTGATAGGAGAAGATCAAAGTTTCGAGGATTTGTGCAACAAGTGAAGCTATTCATAAAGATGCAACCACAAAGGTACCCAGACAATGCTTCTCAAGTAGGACTCATAGGAGCTCTATTATGTGGCCCTTCTTTTTCATGGTTTGCACCTATCCTTGAGAAGGATATGGATATTTTGCATGATTTCAAGGCCTTTATTCGAGAGTTCACATCTTCATCTAGAGATATCAACTATTCATGTGTTGCTGAAACAAAGCTAAGGAAGCTACATCAAGGAAATAGGTCGATGCCTACCTATGCATCAGAATTCAGACAAATCATTTGTGATCTCACATGGCACAAGGATTATTTTATCAACCAATTTTAATGGGGCTTACGTGATGATGTCAAGGACCTCATGTTAACCATGCCCAAGGTAAATACTTTGAATGAATTCATGAATCAAGCAATCCAGTGTGATAATAGGCTATTTGAAAGAAACAAAGAGAAGAAGATTTCTACTCAAGATTGAGAATACAAATATATTTCAGCCCCTCAACAACATGTGTTGGAAGAATCTCAACCAAAACCCATGGAGTTGGATAACATCAGGGTCAAGTGACTTACACCAACGGAAAGGAAATATCAAAAAAACAATGGATTATGCTTTTATTATGGAGATTATGATAATCTAATATTCAAATGTCCTAAGAAGAAGAAGCAAGTTGGAATTAGGACTTCCACAGTCACTATCCCACATTAGAAGGAACATCATCAGAATCAAAAGAGGAGTACTACCCATCATGAGAATCATGGCCTTGATTTTGTACCTAGATATACTACAAACCCTTTCCAGTTTCATCATGGATATCCATCATCATCATGTTCCAATACCACATATCAAGAACTCTACAAAGACCAAGAGCTATGAAGATTCAAGTTCTAGAACATCTTGCAGTCACAGAACCGCTCCTCATGGAGCTCGTCGCTTGAGGGGGAGGTGATGTCATGGACACAAAGGAAACCATCTTGAACCTTAGATTTCATGTCACTTTCTATATCTCATGATTGGTTCATAATTTGGAGAAACTAATGCCTCCATTACTTCAGGAACGTGCCAAAACTTTAAGATCGATTATCTATTTGCTGAATTCTGACATTCAGAGGTCTTGTTCGAATTGTTGATATCATTAATGACATCATTAGCTCGCAACCGCCCTTGAAATCCTATATAAGGAGGCCTTGACCACATACATACTCAGTCTTGCCAATGCTAGTCTTGGGAGCTCAACAAGTACTTTCAAGTTCCAGTTTGAGTTCTAGTCTTGTCTCTTGCTCTAGTCTTATCTCTTGCTCTAGTCTTGTCTCTTGCTCTAGTCTTGTCTCTTGCTCTATTCTTGTTTAGTCTTGTATCTTGGACATACTCTCTTGTCCTCTTGTAATCTCATAGTACGAGATCCTTTTGAGTTATTTCTTATAGCTAATTCATCTCCGTGAAGGAAATTCTTGTAATCTAGATATTTTGTTTCATACCTATGATCCTGGGTCGTTGGATCTCATGTATCATCTCTGGATCACAGGGTTCCTCGCAACTGCCAATGCACTCTAACTATCAGTGAAGATGGTGGTGGCAGGAGGCTGACCAACACCCAAATCATCCATAAGGCATCTAAGCCACACACACTCAACAGTCGTTGTGAAAGCTTCCCTATACTCAGGCTCACAACTGGAAGTGGCTGCTTCTTGCTCAACCAAGATATACATGAGCTACCAAGCATGAAGCAAAAGCCACTAATGGACACACGAGTGTCATAGCAACTAGCCCAGTCACTATAAAAGAAACATGCAAATCTGGCGGTAGTGATCCCCCCTTGGGATAAAACAATCCAAGTAGTCGGGTACCACTCAAAGTAGCAAAAGATGTGCTTAACAGTCTCCCAATGCTTTACATGTGGGCAATGCATAAACTTGCTCATCTGTGAGACAACAAACAAAATATCTAGCCAAGTAATGCATATGTAAATCAAGCATCCAACAACCTGCTGATAGAGAACAACATCAAATGCATCTCTAGCATCATGAAAACTCAATCATAAACCTGTCTCCATAGGAGTGGCAATAGGCTTGTAGTCTTCAAGGCCAAAATGCTTCAATAATGTGTGAATATATTTCCTTTGACATAATCAGCATCTTCAATGCCATCTACATCAGCTTCAATACCTGTATTTGAAGGTGCAATAGAGCATTTTTCAACACCGTACACAATGTTCCACAATCCTTTTGCAACCAATACATTGTTGAGATATCAAGCTCAACATGTGACGATCCAGGATGACACGTACCAGTTTTTCGTTTCTCTGACATGTATAGTGGTCACGCCGGTATATGTCAGGGATACTTCATTGAGCTTTAATAGATTTATCTACCGAGAGTGATGGCACATTTGTTCCTTGCCAGCTCACTCATTCGCGGACATTAGGTTTTTCCTTATGTACTAATCTTTATATATTGCACTTGTTGTATTCTTGTTTTTAGGTCATTATTATACATTCCCTTTATGTAATAGAAGAAGAAGAAGAAGGTTATTCTTCCTTGCCTCAATTTGTGTGTGTGCTTCTCCTTGAGAGTGAGAGTGTGTGTGTGAGCTCTCTTCCTTATCTCCTTCCTCGTGGAGAAGGCGACGATGAAGACTACACGGCAAGGCATGGAGAAACCGTGATTTCACAAACGGCCTCCGTTTGCTACGAAAATTGGCATGAAGGTAGAAGACCTCAAAATATTTTTGCGAGTTATCCCTTTAAGGTCACTCGTTTTTGTCAGATCAAAGTTTCGGACCCATCTCGACCTCCGTTTCGAGCCCCCAAGGTGGGGCCCACAAAAAAACCAGGTAAGTTTCAGAAAGTGTAACTTGCGTTGTGTTCCGCGACACTCATATAATCTAGATCCAGAATTTGAAGTGATTCCATGTACTATTGATACATGAAAACTGTGTTTTTCTGAGATCGAACTATCACGTCATAGTGCAACAGTGTTCAAGCAGAAATGTTGCTTGTAGTGTTTTGCAGTGTTGTGAATTGCTGCAAAAATGGCAAACGCAGATGGAATGAGTCAGCTTATGAGTGATAAGCTGGACAAGAACAACTTCCATGCTTGGAGACTCCGAATGACAAATTTCCTGATGGGAAAAGGCTACTGGAAGTACATCGAAGGAGAGAATGAAAATGCTCCGCAGTTACCAGAAAGGAATCGAACTGCAGACTAGTTAAGAGCATATGAGGAATGGAATCAAGGAGCACGAAAGGTAATGTATTGGCTATCTGTTAGCATACATGATAGCATGATTGGACACATACAGGATGCCAAGACTCCAAAAGAGGCTTGGAACAGTTTGGTCACTTTGTATGAGACTAATACAAAGGCACGGAAATTGCAATTCAAGAACGAGTTGCATACATTGGAGAAAAAGAGCATGTCGGTAAGTGACTACACTCTGAAAATCAAAAGCATATGTGAGTCACTTGCATCTATTGGCAGGAATGTAGATGATGATGATAAGGTGGAAGTGTGCCTTCATGGTTTAGGAGCTGCATATAAGAAGTTTAGAACTTCTATACAGACCAGGGAAAATATTCCGAATTTTGTTGATTTGGTATCCATGCTAATTATTGAAGAAAAGAGTCTTGGTGAGGATCCAAACTCCCAAGGAAAGCCGAGTTCTGAGCAGGTATTCTACTCCGGCTGAGGAAGAGGCAGAGGTTTTGGAAATGGAAGAGGAAACAGTAAACCAAGACCAAGGTCAACAACAGAATCATGCAGGAGGAAGAGGGCAGTTTTGAGGCAGAGGGAGCCAAAGAGGTTGCAGAAATTTCCAAAGAAATGATTCAAGTAATGATAGTAAAGGATGCTAGAATTGTGTTAAACCTGGACACTTTGAACGTGATTGCAGATTGAAGAATCAAAATAATAGAAGGCAACAAAACAACTATGCATCCACAAGTACAAATGATTCTAAGAAGTTGTTCATGGTTCAACATCACATGATGAATACGATGTCTGCTAGTGTTCCAAAATCGAATGATAATGTCTGGTATGTTGATTCCGGTGCTTCAAATCACATGACCAGTCATGCGGAATGGTTTAGTACTTTGTAGAAATTGCCAATTCTTGGATATGTTGAAACAGGTGATGACACATCACATCCTATTGAGCATACATGAAACATAGCACTATCGATGGAGGATGGAAAGGTAAAACATCTTGCTGATGTGTTGCATGTTCCAAATATAACAAAGAATCTCGTTTCTATTGGACAAATGGTTGACGAGGGATTACAAGTCAGGTTCAATGCTGATGGATTATATGTAGAAGAGTACAAGCAGGATGGACGATTGGTTCCCAAAGGAAATAAAGTGGGTAGGATGTTCACCTTAAATGTGAAGATTCTTTAAATGAATGCAGCCATGTTTGCAAAAGGTGTAGGAGTTATTGCAGGTATAGAGATGTGGCATGAATGGATTGGACATGCAAACTTGCAAAGGCTGAAATTGATGCAGTCAAAGGAGATTGTCCATGGACTACCAAATTTCAAAGTTGCAGAAATGCAAAAGGTATGTGTAACATGTCAATTTGGTAAACAGTCAAGAGCATCATTTCCACATGACAAGCATGTTAGTGAGAATGTACTAGAAGTAGTACATACAAATGTTTGGGGTCCAGCAAAGACCACATCTATGGGGGGTTGGAGGTTTTATGTTACTTTCATTGATGACCACACACACAAAGTATGGGTATATTTCATGAAAGAGAAGAGTGAGGTGTTCACTCACTTCCAGAATTTTAAGCTATGGTGGAAAAGCAGACAAGGAAGTACATTCAGACATTAAGATCTGATGGAGGAGGTGAATACATGTCAAATGAGTTCAACAATTTTCTAAAAAATCATGGAATTCGGCGTCAATTTTCATGCAGATACACACCACAACAGAATGGAGTTGCTGAATGCAAAAATAGACATATTGTAGAAATAGCAAGAGCCTTGATGGCCGAGAAGAATATGCCTCATTGTTATTGGGCAGAAGCTGTGCATACTGCTCTATACATCATGAACAAAACTCCGACTTCTGCTGTACATCAAGTTACACCTGAAGAGAAGTTTACAAGTAAAAATCCATACTTATCACATTTGAAAGTTTTGGGCTGTATTGCATATGTACATGTCCCAGATGAATTGAGAACGAAGCTTGATCCAAAAGCAGAAAAGTGTGTCTTCATTGGATACTCCCTTGAGCAAAAGGGATATAAATGTTATAACCCACTCACACGATAGGTAAAGGTGAGCAAAGATGTGGTATTTGATGAAATGTCAAGCTTCTATGTAGATGCCAAAGAAGGACTGAGTCTTGAACCAAATGACAAAGAAAATGCTGAAAAATCAAGTGCAAAATCTCAGGTTTTGAGTGGACCGGATGCATCACGAAGCAATAGTTCCAACTCAAATCCATGGAGTGGAAGATTACGTGGAAATTTCAGTCCAGCAAATTCATCAAACACATCCAAGAAAGGTAAAGAAAAGCTTTCTGCTAGTCATAAAACATGTGCAGGTTTTGAAGACGTTGATGGAGATTCAAGCGGTTCAGAAAAGAGACTTGATGAGGAACTTGGATTGCCCTCTGTGAAGACTCCAGGAGTAAGAAGGGCACATGCATATGATACAAGGAGAAGTGACCCACGACCAAGAAGATTTGGAGGATGTGGAATTCAGTGCAACGATTGACATATGATAGTTACATGGCTCGTCACTATGCCTACATGACAAAGATAATAAAAGATGCTGAACCTTCTTGCTTTGAAGATGCAATTGGAATTGCAGATTGGGAAAAAGCTATGGATGAGGAGATGGCTGCACTTTATGGAAATGATACATGGAAGCTGGTTCCATTGCCGCAAGGAAAGAAACCCATAGGCTGTAAATGGGTTTATAAGGTAAAGCATAATGTTGTTGGTAGCATAAGCAAGTATAAAGCACGATTGGTAGCTAAAGGATATGCACAGACATATGGCATTGATTATGAGGAAACATTCAGCCCTGTAGCTAAAATGTCTACTCTCAGGACACTTATTGCATTAGCTACAACAAAAGGATGGACTTTGCATCAGATGGATGTGAAGAATGCTTTCCTACATGGTGAGTTACAAGAAGAAGTATATATGGACCAGCCACAAGGATATGAAGATTCAAAGCATCCAGAATATGTTTGCAGGTTGCAAAAGGCTTTGTATGGGCTTAAGCAGGCTTCGCGTGCATGGCATCCAAGGATTGCTGATTACTTAACCAGCATTGGGTTTTCTATGTGTGATGCAGATCATTCACTATATGCAAGGAAGGCTGATGATGGCATCATGATTGTGGACATTTATGTTGATGACTTGATTGTAGGTGGTGATAATGAAGAAAGCATCAAAGAGGTAAAGCAACTTCTTATGCAGGAATTTGACATGAAAGATCTTGGTGTGCTGCGTTATTTCTTGGGCATTGAGTTTATACATATAGAAACAGGTATATAGATATGTTAACCTTTCCGTTGGTAAAGCGCCCTTTCCAACTATCGGAAATGCGTTTACCTGATCCTTGGGTTCTTGGGAGTGGAAGGGGTCTGTAAGCACAGAGGCCCTATACTAGTTTTCCCAGTATAACTACGTCAGATATAGGAATTTAATGGAACTTAACAGGATTCACTTATACGCAACTATTTTAATACTTACTTCGCTGAAGTCCTTCGCACAAGAATCAAGTCACTCGTTCAGATAGATATTAACCCATTCTACAATCGACATCACTGCGACTACATTCATGTAGGACCAAATTCCTGAAGGTCATCTGTACCTGCTCAGGCTTCTTACGGTGACATTCGCTTACCATACCACAACAGAGTAACATTAAAACAACATATTCCGCAATACCAGAACCATTAACTTCTACGCGTAAAACTTTTAACTATCCGGTGGATCGTCCCAAGACGATCAGTCAGCCAATACAGACAACTACACTTTTAGTAAAGATTCACAGACCGAGTATCGGAACTACGACGGGTAAGTTACTGAACCGGGACAGTTTGTACTCGTACGATTAGCAACCAGACGAACGCCGAGAAAAGATCAGACCAACGGATACACAGGACACTTAGACAATCTTGGAAATAACAAGATTAACTAACACCAAATCACATACAGACGAACAGTCTGATGAATTCCCCAAGAAATCTCGTCGCCTCCCTCTCTAAGCGACCCTTTTTCATTGCTTTATATAAGCTTTTACAAGAATGCGCGTAACAGTTTTTTTCGCACGTGTTTACAAAGATTTCGTTATACCTGTCCCAATCCGGCGGCCATCTAACACTGGCACGCACGGTGGACTCGAACCCGCAAGTTCTTACAGGGTTACTATTCTTTGACTATTCCTTCTAAATACATGTTTCGGGCTAATCTAAATGTACGGGCAATCTTTTTCTTTAATGTTTCTAGCAGTTGTTTTAGTGTATCTTGCTCTAGGAGCTGTGCATCTGTTCTAACAGAGCTTAGGGCTATGGCCTCGTTAAGCAAAATTTCTGCTTGGGTTTGTAAAAATGTTTCCTGTAAGTAGAAGTCATTGGCCATCGCAGCGTCCCTGGATGATTTCATATCAGTTAGTTGCTTCTGCAGATCAATGATCTGATCCTTCTTATTGCGTATTTGATTATCCATTCTTTCGAATTGTTGGTTCTGAAATTCTATCGTTTTGTAATAAGCATCTCTTTCTGCCTTAATAGCTGCTATCTGCTTCTGTATTTGCTTCTCTTTCATCAGATACTTGTGAAGTATATTATTTACACTTGATAATTCTTCTTTTGTCGTTTGAAGCTCGTGTTTCGTCTCGTTAAGTTCTCTTTGTTGTTCCTGGTTTTGCTGATCTTTCTCTTGTAACTGAAGTCTGGTTTCTTCCAGGCGGTTACCTAAGGCAATCCTGACATCCTCGGCATCTTTGAGTGTTTGCTTTAGGCTGGTGAGCTCTGCGTCTGCAGCCATCAGCAATTCTTCCTTTGTGTGTACTGCCTTCAGTGCTTCATCTCGTTGTGTTGTCATATCTTCCTGTTCGCTTATCACGGTCTGTAACTGCATTACCTGTTTACTAAGTGCATGGTTTTCGGCCCTTACTGTGTGTAATTCCTCTTGGAGGGGTGTGATGTCCGCCTCCATTACTTCTAGTTTGTGTTGAAAGTCATCTTGCACAGAGTTTGTGAGCTGTTTCAGTTGCCGCGGCAGTTGTTGTGACAAGTTTATGAGCATCTGTCCTATTGCAGCTAAATCAGGAATTGCTGGGATGGCCGGAATTGAAGGTTTCAAAGAGGTTTCGGCGTGGAGCTGTTGGGAGTTTGGTGGCGAGTAAGTGGGTGATGAGGTTGAGGATGCGGTGGTTTCAGCAGGGTGAGTGGGGTGGACAGGTGAGATGGGTTTGAGTGGATGTTTCGGTGAGGGAGGAGGAAGGATAGGGTTTACCTTTTCTTTTGTCGGTTGCTCCGATTCTGCGTATTCGGTTGCTGTGGACTCCACTGCTTTAAGCAATGTTTCTAAAGCTTCCTTAGCTACTTGTTGTGTATCTTCTTGGTTTTGTGGCTCCGTTTGTTGCTGAGAAATCTGTTCTGTCGAGACTGTTTCTGTTTCGGTCTGGTCTTGTTGCTGTTGCTGCTCCGACGCTGATGTTTGTGCAGATGACTCATGTTGCATCGAGGTGTTTGTGTCGTGGAATGTGTCTTCTTCTTGCGTATCTACTTCTTTATTTATTTCTTCATCTTCTCCAGCTCAGCCTAGTGCTTCGCTTTCCGAGGAACTTATCCTGATCCTTTTTCTTCTGAATAGCTGGTTGATTTCTTCTTCGTCTTCCTCATCGTCTTCTAACAGCTGTACGGATTCTTCCTGTCTTAGGACCGGACCTCTCGGTGGTGGTTGTGCAGCAAGGATGGTGGGGAAGAGGAATGATAGGATATGTGGCAACCTGGATCTTGGTGTGTTTCCTTTGTTCACCTGCTTCATAATGGCTACGCATTCCTTGTGTATACGGCTGAAGTAGTATGTTGCAAAGTTTACCGGTTCTCTTGATGCTAAGTCGAGGGCTGAGTAGAATGCGCGTGATATCCCATAAGTTTGTTTCTGGAGGTTGAGTATGGCTACGAGGAATTGGAGTGCGGTTCTCTCAGGTTCAGGTCTACTAAGAATGGCGTAATCGTTCGACGAATACCTAGGAAATAACTGTTTCATGGTGGTTATGGGAATGTTTGGGCCACTCTGTGTGCCTTGTGCAGGAAGTCGAAACGACTGAGCGAATGTTTGAAATGTGATTACTACTCAGGAGGGTAAAGAGGTGATAGCCCACATTTTTTCTGTTGCAGGTGTGTTGGCGATGGCAGAGATTATTCGGGCAAAGAAAGGGTGATTCTCCACTGAGTGCCATGGCAGCTCAGCGAAGTTGGATAATCCCCGGATGCGCAGGTACTCTCCTACATCCGTAGGGAGTCCGTCATGGAAAGCGGCATAGTTTGCCAAAGCTTCCATGGCGCAATAGAGTCAGTAAGCACAACACGCAAACACAGGGTAACACAGATCACAATTACACAAATACAATAGCATTTTTTCGGCGGACTGGCGAAGATTATGTAGATGCACTGCAACTAAGAGGAATCAATCATAATAAGTTATTCTGTGACGTGGATATGATAATTTCTTAACTATGGCGTGCATGCATGAACGGCTGGAAAAAGACCGGGCGGCTTTAGTTATAAATAGAGTTCAAGACGCGGATATTTACACTTATTTTATTGATTAAGAAAAATTTAAAAGAAAAAGAGAAGGGCTGGAAAACAAAAGAACGTCAAAAGTCGCGGCATTCCGCGTAATGTCTTATCGTAGATGTGACGCTTGTCGATATGGTCGCAGCTTCAAACCATTTATTACTTTTGGCAAGGAAATTCCGGTTAATGTGGTTAACCGAAATGTCGCAGGGCCCACCTGTTCCGCTATTCGATAAGGGCCAAACCATCGTAGCTTAAACTTGCCGGCAGAGCGATTCGATTTCGCATTGTAAAAGAGGACAAGCTCTCCTACTGTAAAAACTGGAGTTCGTAGATATCTATCATGTGTTTTGGCTTGTCGTAGCTGTACTTCTCTCATAGTCATAAAACTGTGCCATCGATGTTCGTCTAATTCTCTGAGGGTCTCCAACCGAAATGACAGAGAATCTTCCGGTAGTAATTTCTGGTTGATGGCTACTCTTAAACTTGGTACCACTATCTCCATTGGTGCTATAGCTTCGATTCCAAAGGCTAATTTGAAAGGAGTCAGTCCTGTGGTTACCTTATAAGTCGTTCGGTATGCCCACAGTACGGTAGGTAACAGCTGATCCCATCTCTCCGGTGCGTCCATAATCAATTTTCGAAGTATATTTAGCAGTGACTTGTTTGTACTCTCGGCCAGACCATTAGCACGCGGATAATATGGAGAACTAAATTTATGAGTAATCTGAAACGAATGTGTAAGTACCTTTATCAAGTTATTAGTAAAATGAGTGCCTTGATCTGTTACCAGTTCGAGGGGTAAACCAAATCTTGGAAAAACATCTGTCAGTAGGCACTTTGCTACCACAACAGCTGTAGCTGATCGTAAAGCCCATGCTTCTACCCATCTTGTCGCATAATCAGTGCATGTTAAGATATAGTGATTATTGTTCAGAATTGAGGGTGGTGTAATAGGACCAATGAAATCCAAACCCCATTTCTGGAAGGGTTCTAATGGCATTACAGGTTGGAGAGGAAAATGATGTCATTTTAACGGTTGTCCTGTTCTTTGGCAATTATCACAGGATTTGACAAACTGCAACACATCCTTGTACATAGTCGGCCACCAGAGTCCACTCTGCAGAATTTTCCGGTGGGTTAAATCTACAGCAAAATGTCCTCCTATCGGAATCGAGTGAGCCAATGTGATGACTGGTTTACTTCGTGTGGAGTAATACACCGAAGTAGAATTCCGGTATGATCTACATAATATAGTTCACCAGCAATCAACCGGAATCGGCGGCTGAATGCTGCAACTTTTCTGCGTATTGCTGTAGAAGTCTGGGATGGCAGGTATCCAGTATTGAGAAAGGTAAAAATCTGATCATAATAATTAGTTGGCGTAGGCAGGTCGGCGCTTTCGTCGTGAGTTGGTTCAGAAGCATAGATCGCTGGAGTTGTGTCATCTATACCTACCGGAGCCTCACCGGAATCTAGGCGAGACAGAAAATCTGCTAAGGTGTTTGAGGTGCCTGGTCTATGTATAACTTCATAGTCGAATTCTTACAAAAGAAGCACCCATCGTGCTAACCGTCCTCCCAAATGTTGTTGGCGGACCAGATAAATAAGTGCAGCATGATCTGTGTGGAAAGTGAACTTACGGCCCAGTAGATAATGTCTGAATTTTTTGATTGAATACACTAGACCCAAACATTCTCGTTCTGTTACCGAGTAATTCCGTTCAGCAGGGGCTAATCTTCGACTGGCGTAATATACAAGTCTGAACCATTTATCGGTCGTTTGCATTAGGACGCTGCCAATAGCTATATCTGAAGCATCAACAAATACATGGAAGGGGTGATCCCAGTCCGGCGGTTGTAAAATAGGAACTTGTGTTAATAAATGTTTTAAACGATCAAATGCTATCTGACATTCCTGGGTCCATTCAAATTGTCGAGGTGTTTTGCTGATTAGCTTGTTTAGTGGTATAGCCAGGTGAGCAAGCCACCGTAAGTGTCTGCCATGCCACCGTACTTGACCCATGAAGCGCATAACTTCTTTTGGTGTAGTGGGCACCGGAGCTTCTAATACTGCCAAAATTTTTCCTGGATCTACTTGGATACCCTGTGCAGATACAATGTGGCCGAGTAACTTGCCACATGAGACCGCAAACACTGATTTGTTTGGGTTCAAACAAAGCTGATATTCTCTGCATTTCTGAAAGCAGCACCGTAAATGGAACAGATATATTATCATTTTGCGAAATACTGAAAAATCGTCGAGATAAACTTGCATAAATGAAGTGAGATAAGGTGAGAATATATCTTGCATGCATCTTTGAAAAGTACTGGGACGTAAACCAAACCACATCACAGTGCATGCGAACACACCCCAGTTGGTGATGAATGCAGTCTTCGGAATGTCCTGTTCAGCCATCCTAACTTGATTATATCCACTATATCCAGCTAAAAATGAATACATTTCGTGCCCTGCTACTCTATCAAGCATGGTGTCTAGGAAAGGTAATGGGAAGGGATCTGGAACCGTAGCTGCATTCAGCTTTCGGTCGTCTACACAAATGCGGAGCTGCTTGTTCTTTTTTGGTACAATAACGATTGGTGATATCCACTCCGCGTGCTCTATAGGTACAATGAACCCAACCTTTAGTAATCTATCCAATTCTGCCTTTACCTGTGCTGCGTAATTCGGGTTCATTCGATAGCTGGATTGTTTGATTGGCCTTGTCTCCGGCTTGAGCATAACCCTGTGTTGATAGATGCGCGGATCCAGACCCTTCATATCCTTATAATCCCAAGCAAAAATGTCAGAAAATTCCTTGAGAAGCTGAAGTAATTCTGCTTGAAATTTTTCTGGTAAGTTTTCTTTTATCTTGACTGGGCGTGGATGATTTGTATCTCTCAAGTTATAAGTTACTAATTGATCTTCTGGCACATAAAATTATCGCGGCTTCTTGGTGTCGTCTGCTGTTTTGAAAAGTTGTTGTAGTTCGGCATCGACTGTAGCAGCAATATCTTCTTTCTTATCTTCTTTTGTTACAGGAATCATTGAGCAGACTGAGGGGCTCCAATTATCCACAGCAGCTTGTAGGTCAACGGTTCCTAAGGAAATCAAATCAATGTTGTTCTTTAAAAACTCTTCTTCTTCGTCATCTGATAGTCCGTCTAGCATGTGAATGGGCTCTGCGAAATATGGTCTAGCATGTAATTCACAGGGCTGTATAGCGTCTAATTTTACAACACATCTTCGATTTTTATCCTTGAACGTGAGCTCCTGTGCGGGCCAGTCTTGTATCACCTTAGCTTGCTTCAGCCAGGGGCGACCGAAAAGGAGATTATAATCCAGGGTGGATTTCGGCAATTCTAGGACGACAAAGGTCATCTTAAAAGTGGTGCCTTGCAAAGTTATTGGTATATTCCGCACAAGCCCTACTGGGTGGACTCTGGACTGGTCAGCCATTCTAACGAAAAATTGGACTGGTTCTATTTTAGTCCATCCTAGTTTCTTACATAGTGCAGCAGTAGCAATATTCACACCAGACCCTCCATCAATTAATACCTGTGTGATTTTATGACTATTATACCATACCGTAATCAGAGGAACTGAATGATCGACCGTAGAGTCTGGTTCCGGTTGTACAGTTGCGGTGGCCGGAATGCAAGCAGATTCGGCAGCAAATTGTTGTTGGAATTGCTGGCGGACTCCTGGTACTAATGCCAGTAATTGGCCAAGAGGAAGTGTAATGGATGCCTTGGATAGAATCTCCCAGGTTTGTTGTGATTGATTTGTAATTTCCGCCGATTTTGAAAACGATGCACCGACTGGTGCTGATGTATCTGCTACAGATGATGTTTCTGCTTCTGTGTTAGCAGCATGATCTGGTGCTGCTCCTTGAGCTATCGGAGCTTGGGTTACCGGAATGGGGTCAGGAAACACTGGTGGTTCTGATGTGATCCATTGATTATCCTTTTCATATGTTCGTTTCTGTTCTTGAATGCCGGGTTCAAATATCTCAGCTGCTGGTTGTAATGGTCTACCAGATCTGGTCTGAACAGCGGCAGCTTGTGTTTCTACCGGCGTGATCTGAACCATATTTGTCATCGGATTTTGCCGTTCCTTCTTCCTTTGGTCATACTCAGCTGCGTCTTTGCAGAACCTTCTAATATGTCCGAATTCACCACAAAAATGACAGCGCGGTGGTGGCAAATTGAGGTTTTTCGGTGTCTGTACGGTCTGCCAACGGTTTGCGTTATAGTTGTTGTTCCTCTGTCCTCTGTAATTTCGATAGCGTTGTTGCTGATTGTTTCTCATATGCGGAGGCACATAGTGATTGGCTGGTTGCCCTGGTTCCTGTATAATTGCATTGACCGTCGCTGTCCCTTGTACTTTAGCGTTATAGGCGCAGTTTTCGGTGGTGTGTCCGGTGGTTTTACAGATGGCACAAAATAGTTGATTCAGTGCACAAGTGGCACTCGCATGACCTGAGTTTTTGCAGGTAGTGCAATATACTTGCCTTGTCAGATCTTCTGCACCGTTTTTGTTGGTCTTTAACCACTCCAGATCTTCTGTAAATCCCCCGACTTTGTTCTCTAGTTGTAGAGCCATTGCAATTACTGCATCTAGGGTCATTGCTCTGACACACTGAATAATCATGATCTGTTTGAGTTTTGGATTCAGTCCATTAATAAACCATTGCGTAATGACATCATCTGGCAGGATGGCATGTGCCGGTGGCAGTTGTCGCAAATGTGTCCTAAATAAAGTGGTGTAATCTTGCACTGATTGGTTTACCTTCTGTCTATTGTTTTGTAAGTAGTCGAAAATTTCTGCGGGATTCTTCTTTAGCCTAAATCTTTGCAGAAATGCATCCCTCACTGCTTCATAGGTGCCGAAGTGATTTATATCATACTCTGTAAGCCATCTAGCGGCTTCATTGACCAAGGTGGACTGGAAAACGATAGCCTTATACGCCGGGTCAATGGGGTGATTGAGTACTGCATAACTAATCTCAAAAGTTCGTACATGCGCGTCTGGGTCATCGCCTGGAAATCCTCCGAATTTGGTGTACGTTACGCCTGTCGGCGGCGGCCTGGGTGGACATACTTGTTGCTGTTGTTGTTGCTGCCCGTTCATTGTGCCGCTACTTGTATAGTGACTACTTCCTGTGTTCTGAGGTTGAATATCTGGATCTTCAGAATCTACCTCCTCAGCCTGTGTACTATCTGGTTCGAAAACCTTGCTCAGTATGTTGCGAATCTCTGCTTCAAACAAACTTCCTTCCCTTTTGCAGTCAACCGTAGGGAAGTCTACTCCTAATGACGGAGTGTAAGTTAATGATTCACCAAGAAGTGGTAACCTGATACCGAAAAACTGCACCGAAATGTCACCGGAAGGTGTTGATTTTCCACTAGTGCAGGTTGCTTTCTTCTCTTTACTGCTTTCTTCAGCTAACTCGTTGCTATTTGTTAACCATTTGGAATTTCTACTCAAAGCGGTTAAGCTAACTTTAGATTGCTTCCTGGTAGATTCTGGAATTATTGTATTTTCGACAGGTCGTGCCGAAACAGTACCGGAATCTATCAGAGATGCAGAAAAATCAACCGGAATATGACCGGAATCGTTAGTAACGTTTCTTTCTTTCTTGTCCGCAGGTTTGAATCTTCCTGCGCTTCTACCTCCTGGAGGCGTTCCTAGTAGATTAGGTATTCTTGACTGTTTGTTCTTTGGATACGTCTCACCGGATCGAGTAACCGGCATATACTACTCGTACTATACTTCTTTAAAGTTTGTCAAAAACAATGACTGTCCTTGCATTCGATCAGCATTCGTTCTAAATATTACGTTCGTCACACAAATGGTAATCTTTATACTTCTTGCATCCGCGCAACGGAAATCTTGATGCCACTTCCCCAGCGGGATTGCCAGTGTTAACCTTTCCGTTGGTAAAGCGCCCTTTCCAACTATCGGAAATGCATTTACCTGATCCTTGGGTTCTTGGGAGTGGAAGGGGTCTGTAAGAACAGAGGCCCTATACTAGTTTTCTCAGTATAACTACGTCAGATATAGGAATTTAATGGAACTTAACAGGATTCACTTATACGCAACTATTTTAATACTTACTTCGCTGAAGTCCTTCGCACAAGAATCAAGTCACTCGTTCAGATAGATATTAACCCATTCTACAATCGACATCACTGCGACTACATTCATGTAGGACCGAATTCCTGAAGGTCATCTGTACCTGCTCAGGCTTCTTACGGTGACATTCGCTTACCATACCACAATAGAGTAACATTAAAACAACATATTCCGCAATACCAGAACCATTAACTTCTACGCGCAAAACTTTTAACTATCCGATGGATCGTCCCAAGACGATCAGTCAGCCAATACAGACAACTACACTTTCAGTAATTCACAGACCGAGTATCGGAACTACGACGGGTAAGTTACTGAACCGGGACAGTTTGTACTCGTACGACTAGCAACCAGACGAACGCCGAGAAAAGATCAGACCAACGGATACACAGGACACTTAGACAATCTTGGAAATAACAAGATTAACTAACACCAAATCACATACAGACGAACAGTCTGATGAATTCCCCAAGAAATCTCGTCGCCTCCCTCTCTGAGTGACCCTTTTTCATTGCTTTATATAAGCTTTTACAAGAATGCGCGTAACAGTTTTTTTCGCACGTGTTTACAAAGATTTCGTTATACCTGTCCCAATCCGGCGGCCGTCTAACAGATGTCACAAAGGCAATATGCCTTGAATATGCTACAAAAGTATGGCATGGCTGGTTGTAAGCCAATTTCTATGCCATTAGATCAGAATTTGAAGTTGGATACTACATCAGGTGAAGCATTGGAAAATGCTATTATGTACAGGAAAATTGTGGGAAGTCTTATATATCTTACAATTACAAGGCCTGATTTAAGCTATACTGTTGGACTTGAAAGTCAGTTTATACAGGTTCCCAGTAAGCCACATTTGGATGCTCTTAGGTGCACTCTATGTTATGTGAGTGCTACTTTGGATTATGCATTGTTTTATGAAGCTGGTGTAGATTTGTAGGTTCATGGATACACCGATGCAGATTGGGCTGGTAGTACTCCAGATATAAGATCTACTAGTGGCTTTCTTTTCTCACTTGGAGGTGCAGCTATTACATAGAGCAGTAAGAAGAAACCCACTGTTGCTTTATCGAGTACAGAGGCTGAGTATAGAGGTGCTGCAATGGCAGCATGTGAGGCATCATGATTGGAGATGTTACTTGCAAATTTAGGTGTGGAAGTGCAAAAGCCTATCACTATCTATTGTGATAATCTTAGCAGCATACAATTAGCACGGAACCCTATTTTCCATGCTAGAACAAAGCATATCGAGGTACATTATCACTTCATCAGAGATAAGGTATTAGCAGGTGATATTGATCTTGTTTATGTGAGAACAGATGAGTAGGTTGGTGATATTTTCACCAAAGCACTTGGAGCTGAGAAGTTGAAGAAGTTTCGGGAGATGCTTGGATTACAGGATATGGCATTGAGCTTGAGGGGGAGTGTTGAGATATCAAGCTCAACATGTGATGATCCAAGATGACACATACCAGTTTTTCGTTTCTCTGACATGTATAGTGGTCACGCCGATATATGTCAGGGATACTTCATTGAGCTTTATTAGATTTATCTCCCGAGAGTGATGGCACATTTGTTCCTCGCCAGCTCACTCATTCGTGGACATTAGGTTTTTCCTTATGTACTAATCTTTATATATTGCACTTGTTGTATTCTTGTTTTTAGGTCATTCTTATACATTCCTTTTATATAATAGAAGAAGAAGGTCATTCTTCCTTGCCTCAATCTGTGTGTGTGCTTCTCCTTGAGAGTGAGTGTGTGTGTGTGAGCTCTCTTCCTTATCTCCTTCCTCGTGACATACATGTCGCATCATATAAGCCCACAATGGGTATTTGGTACCGTCCAACTTATCCTCAATAGCCAACATACGAAATACATCACTACTTTCAGCCATGGCCACTGACTAAAATACCTTGATGCAAAAAAATGACTGTATCTGGAAAATTTGAACAGAACTATCCTGAGAGTTCTGCTAGACCTGCACCAGACTTTGAGATGCTTATATTGGCAAACCAAAACATGTATATATCTTTGGCACAAAAAAAGACAAAATAGCCTGCACAAGCACTATGATAGTGCATTTGGAGGCCGAAACAAACTCAGATCACAATGAGTATGCTCACCAAATTCCATGTGAATCACCCTAATCACCATGAAAATGCTCACCAAATTTCATGCAAATCTAAGACTGCGACTGGAGGGGTGTCGACAATGCCCTAGATGAAGCGACAACCTGCTTTGATACCAATTGTTGGAGTTAGACATCTACGAAAGCACGTGAACAACACAAGGAATAAGGAGACATTTGGAGCACAATATAGCATACTGAATGTATTAGCACTAGAATGTACAAAGATAAGTAAACCGTTAGGGCTATATGCGTATATACAAGTCGGGGAAAAAATACCTCCTAAAGAGGGAAAAAAGTGCCTTGGCAGTCCTAATGTGTTCACACACATCACTACCTAAATATATCAACAACTACAAGAGAATTGAAGCTTGTTCATAATGATGTATGTGATCCCATCAAGACTCCATCTTTAGGGAAACATGTATATTTTATTACCTTCATTGATGATGATATTTGTCATACATGGGTGTATCGTATGAAAGTCAATGGTGAGGTGTTTTCTTGCTTCAAAGCATTTTTAGCTATGGTTGAATTTTTTTCGGAAACAAGCTTTTGACTCTACACACATATTGTGGAAGTGAATACATGTTATATGAGTTTAATGATTTTCTACATGAAAAAGGAATTTTACACCAATGTATAGTGTCATATACATCTCAACAAAATGGTGTTGCAGAGCACAAAAATAGAACACTCTTTGAAATGGCATGATGTATGGTCAAAGAAAAACACCTTCTTTATAAGTTCTGGATGAAAGCAGTCATGTGTGCAAACTATGTGTTGAATTGCTACCCTACAAAAGCATTGAGATTCATCACTCCTTATGAAGCTTGGAATGGGCATAAGCCTATGTTTAGTCATACGCACGTGTTTGGTTGTTTGGCATATGCGCTTGTGCCATTACAAGAATGTCACAAACTTGTAACAAGGCAAAGAAATGTATATTTGTTGGTTATTTTGCTAAAAGTAAGAGATATCATTTGTACCATCCATTGACGAACACAATTATTGTGAGTCAAGATATGGTATTTGTCAAAAATTCAAATTTCCATCCACTTGAATGCAAAAAAAGCTAATAATTAGCTCACAATATGTGTTTGATACACTCTTGCCTTTGTTCCAAAGTGGTGCACTTGACTATGGCCATGTAGAGCAACCAACTGAGGTTCAAAGGGCTGAAAAGATCCAGCAAAATAGAGCTAAAAATGCAAAGAATTCCACCCAAACATGGCTGAAATTTTTCAGCAAAAAAATGGCCAAAAACTACTATAGATTTGCAGCCACATATGTCTGAGCATTTGTGACAAAATATGGTTGAAAATGAGCATGAAATTTAGCCCATGCATGATATACATGTTGTGCATAGCTTCTGCCCAATAACAATGAGGCATATTTTTCTTAGCCATCAAATCTCTTTCTATTTTTACAATATTTCTATTTTTTCATTCAGTAATAACATTTTGTTATGGTGTGTACCTGCATGAAAACTGTCATCAAATTCCATGAATTTTGAGAAAGCTATTGAACTCATTTGCCATGTATTCACCTCTTCCATAAGATCTCAATGTAGAAATATACTTCCCTGCTTTTCCACTATATCCTTAAAATTCTAGAAGTGAGTGAACACCTCACTGTTCTCTTTCATTAAGTATACCCATAATTTTTGTGTATGGTCATCGATGAAAGTTGTTGGAGTTCGAGGTCTGCACAAGCACACGAACAACACAAGGAAGAAGAAGCTTGGAGCACAACACACAATGCTGAATGTATTGCCACTAGAATTTACAAAGATAAGTAACCCATTAGGGCTATAGGCATATATACAAGCCGGGGAAAAAAACCTCCTAAAGAGGGAAAAAAGTTCCCCGATAGTCCTAGTGTATTCACACACATCACTACCTAAATATATCAACAGTTCCCCCTGGGAGTTATGCAGTGAACAAGGAGCTAGCACTCATGTATAAGGAAGTGCCAAGCTATGTGGAATCAATCCACAAAAGGAAGTAAGCCCAAAGCTTTGTGGAAAGCTTCAAACTTCTCTATAGGTAGAGCCTTCATGAAAAGGTCTGCAATGTTCTCCTGCATGGGCACATATGCCAAGCTGACCTCTCTAGCAGAGAACCTCTCCCTGACATAATGGTAATGCACCTCAATGTGCTTAGTGCGAGCATGAAACATAGGGTTTCTCACAACTGCCAATGTGCTCTGACTATCAGTGAAGGTGGTGGTGGTAGAAGAGTGACTAACACCCAAATGGGCCATAAGGCATCTGAGCCACACACACTCAACAGTCACTGTGAAAGCTGATCTATACTCAACCTCACAACTAGAAGTGGCCACAGTAGGTTGCTTCTTGCTCAAGCAAGATATACATGACCTACCAAGAATGAAGCAAAAGCCACTAGTGGACACACGAGTGTCATATCAACCAGCCCACTCACTGTAAAAAAAAGCATGCAAATCTCGCAGTAGTAATCCCCCCTTGGGATAAAACAATCCAAGTAGCCAGGTACCACTCAAGTAGCGAAAGATGCGCTTAACCATGTGGGGAATGCATAAACTTGCTAATCTGTGAGACATCAAATTGAATATCTAGCCGAGTAATGTATAAGTAAAACAAGCATCCAAGAGCATGCTGATAGAGAACAACATCAAATGCATCTCCAACATCATGAAGACTCAATCATAAACCTATCTCCATAGGAGTGGCAATAGGCTTACAGTCTTCAAGGCCAACATGTTGCAATAATGTGTCAATATATTTTGTTTGACACAAAGCATTCCACCATCAACTTGCATAAATTGAATGCCCAAATAATGATGCAAATGTCCCAAATCAGACATCTCAAATGAGGCATGCAAATCAGCCTTAAAATCAGCAATATGCTTGTCATGAGGACTAGTGAGCAGCATGTCATCAACATACACAACAATGATTAGAAGCACATCATTATCACACTTAACATATAAGGTGCTCTCAGTTGGACTGTTCTCAAAACCATATACAATTAGATAGGCATGTATCTTTTCATACCAAGCATGTGGTGGTTGCTTTAAACCATATAATGCCTTCTTTAACCTGCACACTTGGTTTTCATGCCCTTTCTGCACAAATCCATAGGGCTGAAAAACATACACTTCTTCATGCAAGTCACCATTCAGACATTCTATTTTAATGTCCAACTGATGTACATTCCAACCATGATGATTTGCAAGTGCACAAATGCTATGAATAGTAGTCATTCGGCATGTAGGTGCAAAGGTCTCATCAAAATCAATGCCTCTTTCTTGCGCATATCCCCTTGCAACAAGCCTAGCCTTATACCTGTCAATTGTTCCATCAGGCTTACACTTCAACTTGTATACCCACTTAGTGCCAATGGCCTTCTTGCCAGGAGGCAAGTCACATAAAGACCATGTTTCATTCTTCATTATAACATCATATTCAGATTTCATAACAACCATCCAATTTTTAGAATTTTGTGCTTCATCAAATGAAACATGCTCATGCTCATCACAAAGACTAGAGGCAGCCATAGCATAGCAATCTGATGCAAAAGAGGCACTATGAGAGCTTGAATGAGTACGACATGGTAGAGGTGCATCTAATTTGCTATCACGCAATGTCTGCACTAGCCATTTTTGCATAATTTTTGCCTCCTTAATATCAGCTCTCTCATCAACAAGTGCATCATGTAAATCTCCATCAGAAATGGAATGGTCTGCATCATCACATGAAACTTGCAAAGGCTCAAAAGTTGCTTCATTAGGACTAGCACTAGAGTATCCACCTGTAAAAAGATGCAGCAAAGGATCATACATGACTTTGGAGCTAACAAACGTCTCCTTTGTACACGAAAGTAAAGGTTGAGTAGAATCTTCCACAAAAACAATATCACCGCTAACCAAAATGCATTTAATCTATGGATGATATAGGAGTAGCCTTTGCTTTCAGAACTGTAACCAACAAAAATACATTTTACTGGCTTATCATCCAATTTCTGCGATGTTGTTCATGCACTAATGCATATGCAAAACAACAAAAAATGTGCAACTGAGAAACCGATGGCTGCACTACTCATATGGAGTGATAGAGTGTAGTGCTTTAGTGGGACACAAGTTAAGTACATATGCTGCACACATGACAACATCAAGCCAAAAACTATGTGGTAAAGCTTGAATCTTGACCATACACCTTGCCATCTCCATGAGTGACCTGTTCTTCCATTCAACAACTCCATTCTATTGAGGTGTATATGGCACTATGCATTGATGTTTTATCCCACATTCAACCAGAAATGCATTAAAGTCATAAGACATATATGCCCCCCCCCTCGATGAGAACAAAGGGTGCCCATTTTACATGCTAACAGATTTTCAGCCAAAACCAAAAATTGTTTGAAGCACATAAACACTTCGGACTTTGCCTTCAATGGATATAGCCATGCATGCTTGGAAAAATCATCGATGAAATTCACGAAGTAAAGATAGTTTCAAAAAGAGGGTGTCTACAAAGGACCACAGACATCACTGTGAACAAGTTGCAATTTCTAAGTAGCTCGAACTGAACCATCTTTTGGAAAGGAGGAACGTTGCATTTTGCCCAAAGTACAACCTTCACAGACATGTTTTCTAGGTGCCTCAAGTTTGGGCAAAGAGGAGACCAATTTAGATTTCAGCAGGTGTAGCAAACTAGCAAAATTCAGATGACCAAAGCATGCGTGCCAAAGCTTTGCATCTGACATAGCCTAAGAATCATGTACTGCACATGGTGAATCATTCACATATATTTTATAATCTATGAGCTTATACAACCCACAACATAAAATGCCAGAAGCATTTATCATGTTGCCATTTGACGGATCACAAAATGTACATCTGCCACCAATAAATTTCACAACCAAGCCAATCTTGGCTAAAGTCAAAACTGATAACAGATTCTTCTTGAACCCTGGCACAAATAAAGCATATGGAAAAGTGATAAAACTACCATCAATAGTAGTTAGAATGATCTTACCCAACTCCCATGATAGGATAAGAGGAGTTGTTGGCGCATGTGATAGTATTCCCTATAGGGGAAAGCTCAAGTGAAGTGAAGAAACTACACTGCGAGGTAATATGTTTGGTTGCCCCACTATCAAAATACTAGTACACATCTGAGTCTACTCCAGACATACACTACTCATGAGAAGATGGGTCAAAACTGCTAACAGTAGTAAACAACCATTCTTCATTCTGCACAAGATTAGCAAACTCTGTTTTCGGTGTAGAGGCCTCTGCAACAACCATTTCAGCCTCTTTCTTGTTTGCCTCTTTAGCAACGAGTTTTGGACAGCTCTTAATGACATGGTCATTTGCTTTACTGTATTTGGAAAACAATTTTTGCTTTCTTGATTTCTTCTCATCTTTGTCTTCCTTCTTTGAATGCGCAACATTTGCAGATTTTTGCTTACTAGTAGATGAGCTCCATTTACCTTTGCCCTTCTAACTAGCCAAGAAAGCTTGATCTACAGCACACATAATGGACCTGTTCTGCCTAGAATGATCTTCCTACAACATAATAAAGACTAAATCCTCAAATGACAAGGCATTTGGATTGCCTTTCATCATCAAATGAAGAGTAGAAGCAAAACTCTGATATGAATCAGGAAGACCATTCAAAACATTCTACACAAGCGAGCTATATGGTATAACTTCATCATTAGAAATCAATTGTTCCTTCAATCAAGTCTTTGATCTTTGTCAAAAAATTGTCCATAGAATCAGCTTCATTCATGTGTTCAATCCCCGGCTATTTTCGGAGGTAAGCAGCACGAGCCTCATTCCTTGCCAGGTACAATGTCGTAAGTGTTACCCAAGCATCCTTAGATGTTCTGCAAGAGCAAATGTGAGGAATAATGGCACGTTTGATAGACAAGGCTATCAATGCATGTGCATGAGAATCTCTATCATCCCAATGAATTTGCTCTACAGTAGGTGTAGTAGAAACCATAGCACGAACGAGAATCTGAAGAATATAAGCATCTTCAATGCCATCTGCATCAACTTCAATACCTGTATTTGCAGGTGTAATAGGATGTTTTTCAACCCCTTGCACAATATTCCACAGTCCTTTTGTGACCAATACATGACACATCATATAATCCCACAATGGGTAATTGGTACCGTCCAACTTATCCTCAACAACCAACATACAGAATACATCACTGCTTTCAGCCATGTCCACTAACTAAAGCACCCTGATTGTAAAAAAATGATTGTATCTAAAAAAGTTGAACATAACTACCTTGACAAGTTCTGCTAGACCTATAGCAGACTTCCAGATGCTTATACTTGCAAACCAAAACCTGTATATATCTTTGGCACAAAAAGACAAAATAGCCTACACAAGCACTATGATAGTGCATTCGGAGACCGAAATGAGCTCAGATTGTGATTTCAACACCACAAAGAGAAGCATTTTTTATCTTCTAATCACCTTGATTATGCACACCAAATTTCATGCAATTCTAAGACTGTGACCGGAGGAGTGTCGACAATGCCCTAGATGAAGCGACAACCTGCTCTAATACAAATTGTTGGAGTTCGAGGTCTGTGGAAGCACGCGAATAGCACAAGGAAGAAGAAGAAGAAGCTTGGAGCACAACACACAATACTAAATGTATTACCACTAGAATGTACAAAAGTAAGTAACCCGTTAGAGCTATAGGCATATACAAGCCGGGGGAAAAAACCTCATAAAGAGGGAAAAAAGTACCCCAATGGTCCTAGTGTGTTCACACACATCACTACCTAAATATATGAACAAAAGTGATAGCTTTTCCTTGGGAGTTTGATTGTTCACCAATGTTCTTTTCTTCAAAAATCAACATGAACACCATATCAACAAAATTTGGAATATTTTCCCTATTCTGAATAGAAGTTTCGAACTACTTATATGCAATTTCTAAACATTGAAGGCACACTTCCACCTTATCATCATCATCTACATTGATGCCAATAGATGCAATCAACTCACATATGCTTTTGCTTTTGAGGGTGTAGTCACTTATTGACATGCTCTTTTCTCTAGTGTATGCAGCTCATTTTGGAGTTGCAATTTTGTGCCTTTGTATTGGTCTCATACAATGTGACCAAACTATTCCAAGCCTCTTTCAGAGTTATTGCATCCTCCCAATCATGCTATCCTATATGCTAATAGATAGCCAACACATTACCTTTTGTGCTCCTTGATTCCGCTCTTTGTATGCTCTTAACTAGTCCGTTGTTTGATTCCTCTCTGGTGATTGTGGAGCATTTTCATTCTCTCCTTTGATGTACTTCTAGTAGACTTTTCCCATCAATAAGTTTGCCATTCTAAGTCGACAAGCATGAAAATTGTCCTTTTTCAGCTTCTTGCTCATAAAGTGACACATTCCATTAGCATTTTCCATTTTTGTAGCGATTCGCAACACTACAAAAACACAAGAAGTAGTACCTCTACTTGAATATTGTCACACTATGATGTGACAGTTTGATCTTAGAAAAACATAGTTTTTGTGTAACAATAGTACATGGAATTTTTTTGTGGGTGCCACCTTGCGTGCTTGAAATGGTGCTTCTACTGCCTTCTCCTGTACTCTTCATTGTTGGCCTTCTCCACGAGCTCTCTACAACCACACTTTCTCTGATACCATGTCAAGAGAAAGGAGATAAGGAAGAGAGCTCTCACAAAATCTCAGACACAATGAAAGGAGCAAACACAGATTGCAACCAAGAAGAATGATCTTCTTCTTCTATTACATAAAGAGAATATACAAGAATGACCTAATACACAATACAAATAGTGCAATATATAAAGCATGGTACATAAGGAAAATCCTAATGTCCACGAATGAGTGAGCTGACAAGAAAAAAATGTGCCATCACTCTTGGTAGTTAAATTTAGTAAACTTCACAACATAGAACAACATGTTCATTATACATGTCAAAGAAATGGAAAAGCAATATGTGTCATCCTCGATCATCACATGTTGAGCTTGATATCTCAACATATCATGATAGAACAAAAACTCAAGAATTTCTAGGATGCATCTAGTGTTTTGGAATGGGAGATGGAGGTGTCTATCATGCATATAATGCAAAATAAATATAGTGAATTTTTCTCTCTATCGCAATAGATAAAGCTTCCACCTTGGGATGCACAAATAGGACCTCTCATATGTGATGATTCTACTAGAGCTACTGCTGAAGTTGAATCCTACAAGAAACACTCACAAACATGCAAAAACTCTCTTGCTCTCTCTCACACAAGTAAAATGAGGGAATGAAAGGGCAAGGTGGGGATATGACCAAAAACTAAAATTTTTGGCAATGATGAAGGTTGAAGGAGGATGAGGGTGGAGATGAAAAAAGTTAAAAAAAAAACCCTACTTACACAATGATTTCAACATCAAGATTCTATGTATTAGTATCACACACTCATCCTCAAATCATGTTTCTCAGTAATGATGCCAAATTTGGTGTCACTCTAGCGCAATGGAAGTACCGTTGTGGTGAAGATCCACCTCATAAATCCAAATCATGGAGATGTGAGGATGGTATGATGACCATGAGGGATAGGAATGCGCAATCAGATGAGTGAGAAGCATGATGACATGCACACACAAGGTAAGATCAAAGAGTAGAACAATGGAGTTCTTTGCTCATTAGCTCAAGAAATGTTTACAATGTCCAAAATGAAGCTCAATATCTAACTGTCTAACCTTTAAAATGAGATCTCTACCTCTTTTTATAGTTTTTCTTACTATTTTTGGCATGTTTTAGATGTAGTGTCTGGCCTTGTTAAAAATAGGTTCTTGTGGTATTTTTAAAATAGGTGGGGCAACCAAACATATTATCTCATAGCACAATTTCTTTAGTTCACTTGAGCTTGCCCCTACAGGGAATATTGTTGCATGCACTAACAACTCTTATCCTGCAATGGGAGTTGGTAAGATCATTCTGAATACTATTGATGGTAGTTCTTTCACATTGTCAGATGCTTTGTTTGTGCGATGGATCAAGAAAAATTTATTGTCAGTTTCAACATTAGCTGAGATGGGCTTGGTTATCAAATTTGTTGATGATAGATGTATAGTTCATAATCTGTCAAATGGTGATGTTATTATTGCTTTTGGCATTTTATATCTTGGGTTGTATAAGCTCATGGACTATGGAAAGTCTATCAATTATTCAACATGTGCAGTTCAAAATTCTCAGGCTATCTCAGTTCAAACTTGAAGCACCTGGTAAACATGTTTGTGAAGGCTATATATTTTGGGCAAAATGCACCATTCCTCCCTCCCAAAAGATGGTTCAACTAGAGCTATTGAGAAATTGTAGCTTGTTCACAATGATGCCTGTGGTCCTATGCAGTCACATTCTTTTGGGAACTTCCTTTACTTCATGACTTTTTTCTAGGCATGCATTGGTGTATCGATTGAAAACAAATCCCAAAGCGTTTATGTGCTTCAAAGAGTTTTTGATTTTGGCTGAAAAATTGTTAGCATGTAAAATGGGCACCCTCCATTCTTATCTAAGGGGGGAATGCATGTCTTTTGATTTTAATACATTTCTAACTAAACTTGGGATAAAACATGAGTGTATAATGCCATATACACCTCAACATAATGGAATTGCTAAAAGAAAAAATAGGTCTCTCATGGAGATGGTAAGGTGTATGATCAAAAGTCAGGCTTTACCACATAGCTTCTCACTTAAGGTTGTTATGTGTGCAACATTTGTACTTAACAGGTGTCCCCCCAAAGCACTGCAATCTATCACTCCATATGAGGCTTGACATGTTCACAAGACATTTGTTGCTCATCTGTGTGTCTTTGATTGTCTGGCATATGTATTAGTACTTGAACAACAACACTAAAAATTGGATGATAAATTACTAAAATGTATTTTTGTTGCATACAGTTCTAAACGCAAAGGTTATCTTCTGTATCATTCATAGAATAAATGCATTTTGGTTAGTCATGATGTTGTTTTTGTGGAAGATGCAATTCAACCATTACTATGATGTGGTAAGGAGACATCAATTGGCTCCAAAGATGTGTATGACACTTTGCTGCCTCTTTTTACAGGTGGATAATCAAGCGCTAGTCCAAATGAGGCAATTTCTCAACCTTACATGTTTCAAGTGATGATGCAGATCATTCCATTTGTGATGTAGATTTACATGATGCAGTTGTTGATGAGAGGGATGATATAGAGGAGGCAAAAATTGCCTAGGTGGATGGTTCAGACTTTGCAAGATAGCAAATTAGATGCAGCTTTGTCATATCATACTTGTTCAAGTTCTCATAGTGCTTGTTTTGCATCAAATTGCTATGCAATGGTTGCCTCTATTCTTTGTGTGGTACATGGTTTTTATGTGATTTGCCTTAGGCAAAAAGGCCATTGGCACTAAATGGGTATACAAACTGAAGCATAAGCCTGATGGGACAGTTGGCATATATAAGGCTAGGCTTGTGGCAAAAGGTTATGCTCAAGATAGATGCATCGATTTTGATGAAACCTTTGCTTCCACACACCGAATGACCACCGTTCATAGCTTTTGTGCACTTATAGCTCATCATGGTTGGAATGTACATCAGTTGGACATTAAAACTGCATTTATGAATGGTGACTTAGATGAATAAGTTTACATATTTCAGCCCCATGGTTTTGTGCAGAAAGTGCATGAAAACAAAGTGTGTAGGTTGAAAAAGGATTTATATAGTTTGAAGCAAGCAACACGAGCTTGGTATGAAAAAATAATTGCCTACTTGATTGCACATGATTTTGAGAACAATCCAACTGAGAGCACCTTATATGTTAAGCGTGCAGTTTATGCATTGCCAAGGTGTCAAGCATTGGCAAGTGGTTAAGCACATCTTTTGCTACTTGAGTGGTACTTGGCTACTTGGACTTTTTTATCCCAAGGGGGGATCACAACCACCAAATTTACATGCCTTTTCTCACTCTGACTAGGCTAGTTGCTATGACACTCGTGTGTCTGCTAGTGGTCTTTGCTTCATGCTTGGTAGCTCATGCATATCTTGGTTGAGCAAGAAGCAGCCTATTAAGGCCACTTCTATTTGTGAGGCTGAGTATAGGGCAACTTTCACAACAATTGTTGTGTCAGAAGTCAATCTCTACCACATAGCTTTTCGCTTGAGGCTGTTATGTGTGCAACACGTGTACTTAATAGGTGTCCCACCAAATCATTGCAATCAATCATTCTATATGAGGCTTGGCATGGTCCATGTTGCTCACATGCATGTCCTTGGTTGTCTGACATATGCATTAGTGCCTAAACAACAACACAAGAAATGGGATGATAAAGCGTGTATTTTTGTTGGGTACAATTCTAAAAACCAAAGGCTATCCTATGTATCATCTGTAGAATAAACTTATTTTGGTCATCCACGATGTTGTTTTTGTGGAAGATACAATTCATTCAGTACTTTCATGTACCAAGGAGACTTCATTTAGCTCTAAATATGTGTATGACTCTTTGCTACCTCTTTTTTATAGGTAGATAGTCAAGTGCTATTCCAAATGAGACAATTTCTTGGACTTTATAGGTTCCACATGATGATGCAGATCATTCCATTTCTAATGGAAATTTACATGATGCACTTATCGATGAGAGGGATTACATAGAAGGGGCTAAAACCATGCCTAAATGGCTATTGTAGAGTTTATGAGATGGCTAGTGTAGACTTTATGAGATGGCAAATTAGATGCACCTTTGTCAAATTGTACCCTTCAAGCTCTCATAGTGCATCCTTTGCATCAAATTGCTATGCCATGGCTACATCTAGTCTTTGTGATGAGAATGATCTTGTTTCTTTTGATGTAGCACACAATTCAAAAATTTGGATTGCTACAATGCAATCAAAATATGATGCCATTATGAAGAATTATACTTGTTCTTTATGTGATTTGCCTCTAGAACAAAAGGCCATTGGTACTAAATGGATATCCAAGCTGAAACATAAGCCCAATGGAACACTTAACAGGTATAAGGCTAGGCATGTTGCCAAAGGTTATGCTCAAGAGAGAGGCATGGATTTTGATGATTCCTTTGCTCCCACATGTCAAATGACCACTATTTATAGCATTTTTGCACTTTCAACTCATCATGATTGGGATGTACATCCAGTGGACATTAAAGCTACATTTTTGAATCGTGACTAACATGAATAAGTGAATGTATTTTAGCCCCATGGTTTTGTGCAGAAAGGGCATGAAAACAAAGTGTGCAAGTTGAAAAAGGCATTATATGATTTGAAGTAAGCACCATGTGCTTGGTATGAAAAGATACATGCCTACTTGATTGCACATGGTTTTGGAGACATTTGGACTTAGAGCACCTTATATGTCAAGTGTGCAGATGATATACTTCTCATCATTGTTGTATATGTTGATGACATGCTGCTCATTGCTCCTAATGAGAAGCATATTGCTTAATTTAAGGTTGATTTGCATGCCTCTTTTGAGATGTCAGATTTAGGGCATTTGCATCATTATTTGAGAATTCAACTTATGCAAGTTGATGGAGGAATAGCTTTGTGTCCAACTAAATATATTGAAACATTATTGCAGTATTTTGGCCTTGAAGATTATAAACCTATTGCCACTCCCATGGAAACAGGTCTACAGTTGAGTCTTCATGATTTTGGAGATGCATTTGACATTCTTCTCTATTAGTAGGTTGTTGGATGCTTGATTTACTTGTGCATAATGGGTCTTGATATTCAATTGTTTGTCTCTCAAATGAGTGGGCTTATGCATTGCTCAAGTGTTAAGCATTGGTAGCCAGTTAAGCGCATCTTTTTCTATTTGAGTGGTAACCAACTAATTGGATTGTTTAATCCCAAGGGGGGATCACTATACCCCATTTACATTCACTAGGCTAGTTTCTATGACACTTATGTGTCCACACTGGTTCTTTCTTCATGCTTGGTAGCACATGCATATCTTGGTTGAACAAGAAGCAACCTACTATGGCCACTTCTAGTTGTGAGGCTGACTATAGGGTAGCTTTCATAGCGGTTGTTGAGTGTGTGTGGTTCAAATGCCTTTTGGCTGATTTGGGTGTTGGTTAGTCTTCTGCCACCACCATCTTCAGTGACAACTGAGTGCATTTGCAATTGCAGGAACCCTATGTTCCATGCTTGCACAAAGCACATTGAGGTGTAGTATCATTATTTCAGGGAGAGGTTCTCTACTAGAGAGATTAGTTTGGCTTATGTGCCCACACAAGATAATGTTGTAGACCATTTCACAAAGGCTCTGCTAGAGAGAAGTTTGAAGCTTTTCACAAAGCTTTGGGCTTGCTTCCGTTTTTGGATTGTCTTTCCACATAGATTGGCACTTCCTTATACATTAGTTCCAGCTCCTTGTTCATCGCATCACTCCTAGTGGGATTTGTTTATATATTCTAGTTGTGATGTGTGTGAACACACTTAGGACGGCCGAAGAGCTTTTTTTCCTCTTTAGGAGGTTTTTTCACCTAGCTTATATATACTTCTATAACGCCAACGGGTGACTTATCTTTTCACATTCATTTATTTGGTTGTGCTCCAAGCTTCTTCATCTTCCTTGTGCTATTCACATGCTTCCGTAGACCTCAAACTCCAACACTATCTTCTGTCTCTCTCTCTCTTTGGCTTTCAAAAATCACGTCATTGAATCTCCATCTCCATGTGGATTTTATAAGGTTCTAGGCAATGGTATGTCATACCAAAACACCTTCATGTGTTTGAACTATCAGTAAAACAAAGAGTGATTGATTATATACCCATATATGGATGCACCACAACACTAGATGGATGGAAAAGTGGGTAGAAGAAGCTATTGATTAATGTCATGGTGATGTGTCCAAAGGGAAGCATGTTTTTGGAGGTAGTTGATACTTCTCTTAAGAAGAAAAGTCTATGCTATAGCTTGTGTGCGTGGTCCAAGGAATGTCACTAGTATAGTGGTTGATATAGTGGCTGATAATGCATCTAATCTTTGAAGTGTTGGAATTGCGATACAAGACAAGTATGAAGGTACTACTTGGATCCCATGTGCAACTCACACACTAAATCTACTTTTGAACGATATAGGTGGATTATTTTTAATCAAACAAAGTTTATTAGATGCAAATCATGTGGTCAAATTTATCACAGAGCATCAATTTTTGTATTCGCTCTTTTGTTCAGAGTATCCCAATAAATCACTTCATATCTTTTGTGTTACATGATTTGCAACAACCTATATTGTGCTCAATGGATTATTGGAAGTCATGCAAGCACTTATAGAGATGACTGTGGATGGAAGATGGGAGATATGGCTAGAGAAGTATCCGTCGCATCCAATCGTGACTTCAAAGTGTGTCTCTATGATATAGTTGATGATATATTTTGGTAGTGATGTGTGTGAACATAGTTAGGACCTCTAGGGCACTTTTCTCCCTCTTTAGGAGGTTTTTTTCCCGCGGCTTGTACATATGCCTATAATCCTAATGGGTTACTTATCTTTGTGAATTTTACTTGGTAAATTATTTAGTGTTGGGTTATGCTCCAAGCTTCTTCTCCTTCCTTTTGTTATTGGCGTGCTTTTGTAGACCTCAAACTCCAATAATTGGTATCAATGGAAGTCGTCGGTTCATCTAGGGCATAGTCAACACCCCTCTAGTCATAGTCTCAGCATCACACAAAAGTTGGTGAGCATAGTCAAGGTGATTAGGAGTTCAAAACATCTTCATTGTGTGGTGTTGAAATTTTGATTTGAGCTTGTTTTAGCCTCTGAATGCATTATCACGACACCCATATAAGAAATTTTGTCCTATTGTGCCAAAAATATATAAAAGTTTTGGATCGTCAGTACAAGCACATCAAAGTTTGCTACTAGTTTAGTAGCGCTCGACAAGGTGGTTCTGTTCAACGTTTTCAGATACAATCATTTTTCTACATCAAGGTATTTAGTCAGCGGCCATAGCTCAAAAGCAATGATGTATTTTGTACGTTGGTTGTTGAGGACAAGTTGGATGGTACCAATTACCCATTATGGACATATATGATGTGTTACGTATTGGTGGTAAAAGGATTGTGGAATATTGTGCAAGGTATTGAGAAACAACCTACTACACCTACGAATACAATTATTGAAGGTGATGGAGATGGCGTTGAAGATGATAACATTTAGATTCCTATTCATGGTGCGGTTCGTGATGCACCTACTGTAGAGAAACTTTGTTGGGATAGTAGAGATGCTCAAGCACATGCATTGATAGCCTAGTCTATCAAACATGCCATTATCTCTCATATTCTCTCCTACAAAATAGCAAAGTATGCTTGGGATACACTTACCACTATATACTAGGCAGGAAATGAGGCTCGTGTTGCTTATCTCCAAAAATAGTTGGAGAGTGAGCATATGAATGAAGGAGATTCTATGGAAAATTTTGAAAAAGATCAAAGATTTGAAGGAACAGTTGATTTCTGTTGATGAGGTCTTATCAGATAGTTCACTTGTCTAGACTATTCTTACTAGTCTTCCATATTCATATAAGAGTTTTTCTTCTACTCTTGGATTGATGATGAAAACAATCCAAATTCCTTAGCATTTCAAGAGTTAGCCTTTGTTTTGTTGCAAGAAGACCTATCTAGGCATAAGAGGTCTATTATGTGTGTGCAAATCAAGCTTTTTTAGCTAGTTAGAAGGGCAAGGGTAAATAGAACTCATCTAATAGTAAAAAAAAATCTGCTAATGCAACATAATCAAAGAAGAAAGACAAAAATGAGAAGAAAACAGAAAAGAAAAAACAATTTTGCAAATACTATGAAGGAAATGATCATGCCATAAAGAGTTGTCCAAAATTGGCTGCAAAAGAGGCAAAGAAGAAAGAGGTGGGAATTTTCGTTGCAGAGGCCTCTACACAAAAAAGAGAGTCTACTCATCTTGTGCAAAATGAAGAATGGGTGTTTACAACTGTATGCAACTATGACCGATCCTCTCATGAGTAGTATATGTCTATAGTAGACTTAGATGTTTGGTACTTTGATAGTGGGGAAACCAAACATTTTATCTCACAACACAACTTCTTCAATTCACTTGAGCTTGCCTCTACAGGGAATATTGTCACATGTGCAAACAACTCTTCATATCCTGTAATGAGAGTTGGTAAAATAATTATGACTACTATTGATGGTAGTTCCTTCACATTGTCAGATGCTTTGTTTGTGCCAAGGATCAAGAAAAATTTGATGTCAATTTTCGCATTAGCCAAGATTGGCTTGGGTGTCAAATTTGTTGATGACAGTTGTATAGTTCACGATTTTGCAAATGGTGATTGCTTCTAGCATTTTATGTCACGGGCTATATAAGCCCATAGACTATGCAAAATCTGTGAATGATTCAGCATCTGTAATTCAAGATTCTCAGGCTATCTCATATGCAAAGCTTTAGTATGCACACTTTGGTCATTTGAATTATGCTAGTTTGCTATGCCTGTAGAAATCTGATATGGTGTCCTCTTTGCCCAAACTTGAGGCACCTTATAAACATGTATGTGAAGGATGTATTTTGGGAAAAATGGAGCATCCTTCCTTCCCTAAAGATGGTTGAATTAGAGCTACTCATAAATTGCGGCTTGTTCATAGTGATATCTATGGTCCTATGCAGAAACCTTCTTTTGGGAACTACCCTTACTTTTTCATTGATGATTTTTCCAGGCATGCATGGGTCTATCCATTGAAAGCAAAGTCTGAAGTGTTTGTGTGTTTCAAACAATTTTTAGTTATGTATGAAAATTTATCAGCATGTAAATTGGGCCCCTTCCATTCTGATGGGTGGGATACATGTCTTCTTATTTTAATGCATTTAGTTACTGAGCATGGGATAAAACATCAATGTACAATTTCCTATACACCTCAACAAAATAAAGTTGCAGAAAGAAAGAACAGGTCTCTCATGGAGATGGTGAGGTGCATGGTCAAAATTCAAGCTTTACCACATAACTTCTAGCTTGAGGCTATTATGTGTGCATCATATGCACTTAGCAGGTGTCCAAACAAAGCATTGCAATCTATCACTCCATATGAGGCATGGCATGGTTGCAAGCCATCTACTCCTCATTTGTGTCTCTTTGGTTGTCTGGCATATGCATTAGTGCCTAAACAACAACACAAGAAATTGGATGATAAAGCAATGAAATGTATTTTTGTTGGGTACAGTTTTGAAGGAAAGGTTATCATTTGTATCATCTATAGAGTAAACACATTTTTGTTATCGGTGATGTTGTTTTTGTGGAAGATGCAATTTAGCCATTACTTTCATGTACTATAACTCCAACAATGTTTATGACACTTTGTTGCCTCTTTTTACAGGTGGATAGTCAAGTGATGGTCCAAATGAGACAATTTCTTAGCCTTTACAGGTTCCACATGATGATGCAGATCATCCCATTTTTTATGTAGATTTACATGATGGACTTGTTGATGAGAGAGCTGATATAGAGGAGGAAAAAACTATGCATAAATGGCTTGTGCAGACTCTTAGAGATAGCAAAATAGATGCACCTATGTAATATGGTACTCGTTCATGCTCTCATAGTGTTTCCTTTGCATCAGATTTCTATGTGATGGCTGCGTCTAGTCTTTGTGGTGAGAATGAGCCTATTTTTTTTGACATAGCACAAAATTCAAAAAAATGGATGGTTGTTATGCAATTAGAATATGATGTTATTATGAAGAATGGTACCTATCCTTTATGTGATTTTCCTCCCACTAAAAAGGCCATTGACACTAAATGGTTATACAAGGTGAAATGTAAGCTTGATGGAACATTTGACATGTATAAGGCTATGATTGTTGCAAAAGGCTATGCTCAAGAGAGAGGCATTGATTTTGATGAGATCTTTGTACCCACTTGCTGAATGACCACCGTTCATAGCATCTATGCACTTGTAGCTCATCATGATTTGAATGTACATCAATTGGACATTAAAACTCCATTTATAATAGTGACTTACTTGAAGAAGTGTGTGTATTTCAACCTCATGATTTTGTACAAAAAGGGCATGAAAACAAAGTGTGTAGGTTGAAAAAGGCATTGTATGGTTTGAAGCAAGCACCTTGTGCTTGGTATGAAGAGATACATGCTTACTTGATTGCACATGGTTTTGAGAACAGTTCAAATGATGTGCTTCTAACAATTGTTGTGTATTTTGATGACATGTTGCTCATTGGTCCTGATGATAATCATATTGCTGAACTTAAGGCTGATTTGCATGCCTCTTTTGAGATGTCAGATTTGGGGAATTCGCATCATTATTTGGCCATTCAGTTTATGCAAGTTCATGGGGGAATATATTTGCGTTAAACAAAATATATTGACACATTATTGCAGCGTTCTGGCCTTGAAGATTGCAAACATATTGCCATTTCTATGGAAACAGGTTTAGGGTTGAGTCTTCATGATATTGAAGATGCATTTTTTGTTTTTCTCTCTTAGTTGGTTGTTGGGACATTGTGATTGTTGAAAGGCACCGTGATTGACCATAGACATCATCACCAGAGACATCTGAATGCTTAGGGGAATCAAGATTTCTCTATGCCATTGTAGAATTGTAATCATGATTAGACATCACAATTGCTCCTAGGGTGTTGGAACATCAAGCTTACACTATGCTTGAGGTGGATTTGATCTACATCAAAAACTATCGCTTGGATTACGACAAAAGAATATCCGTTGGAGAGTTGTTTTACCTATGCTCATTTATTGTATTTTTTTGAGAGATTTTTGATGGCTCATTTACCATTGTAAGAGCCTTGAGATTTACACATGTAAAAGTAGAAAAACAGAGCACAATTCCCACGAATTTGTTGTGGTTGAGTTGTAATCAATCACCTAAAAGTAGATCAAACTAGATCTTCACTTTTCCTAGGTTGTAGGAAAATCAATTGATTCCCTCCAACAACTCTTACTGCCTTCATTTGAATTCAAAATCCACTTGTAAAAGTCGTGGATCACTTCTACAGTCTATGTAAAGACTTCAAAACACTTGTACATGTCATGGAAGCAATATACATACACTTGTGACCATCATTGGCTTGCTCCTTCAACTCTCTGCATCATCTTATTCGCCAACTGTAATCTTGCAGAGGCTACTGCTCTCTCTATAGAGCTCCAAATTGAGTGCAAGATAGCTCATTAGAAAGGTCTTAGTGTTTAGTTTATGCCTATAACTTTTCATAGCATTTGGTTTTGTAGATTGAGAGAAATCTTAGTTTGAATAGGAGGTACCACCATTCAGTGTCTGATTCATTCCTATAGAATATTTTGCATATTCCTTATACTTTTCTGCATTATATACACTCAAACCTATGTGTATCACTCCCATAAATGGAGTTTTTCTAATTGTAATCATGCTGGTCGCTATGAGCATTTGAAGTTCATTGTCTCTTCCATAGATAGTAAGTTTTTTGAGCTAGTTGATGTGCGAACCTATCTGTCTTTTATTGACTCTTTCTCCTTGATGCTCCAAAGTACATGTTGCATTTCTTTGCACTTATCACATGCTTATAAGGTGTATTTGATTCTCCATAAGCTCAAGGGCTGGTCTTGTGCCGGTTGGTTGGACCAAACTTCATCGCTTTGAAACATAATTTTCTACCTCCTACAAGCTTCTCCAACTTCTTTCAGTGGTATGAGACCTATATCAACATGGTGACGGCTTTCCCTCAATGATCAAGAAGCTTGATTGACAAAAGTACACAACTTGGCAAATCAGAATGGAGTCCTATTTGCAAGGTAGAAATCTTTATGGAATTGTAGCAGGTGATGAAGCTATGCCTATTCCAAGATCCAAAGGAGGACCTACACAAGAGGAGATAGATAAGCTCACACTTTGGTGTGCAAGGGATGCTCAAGCAAGGTTGTACATACTTTCTTTTCTGCTAGTACAAAAGCAAGAAAGAATCATCTTTGGAACGAGTTCAACCAAATGAAGAAGACACCTAAACAAACCATCATAGAGTTTGTTAGGAAGGTAAAGGAGGTTGTGGATCAGTTAGCATCCATTGGAGAGCTAATTGAAGAAGAGGTTATCATGAGGAAAATCCTCAACAACATTCAAAGTGATAAGCAATGAAAATCCTTCACGATGGCTTATGATCTCATCATGGATGTGCACACTCCAGACTTCAACATCTTTCTTGGACAACTCTTCAATCTAGAGGCCAATAATAGCATAAAGGAAGGTAACTCCTATCATGGTAATTCAACTAGTGCTCTATATGTAGATAAGAAGGATAAGAAGCAAAAAGGCAAGAAGAAGGAAGAAGATGAAGAAGAGACTTCCCAAGACAACTTCGCAAGCAAAGTGGAAAGGGAACAAGAAAGGACCAAAGCAAGACAAAGACAAAGGTCATAATGTTCAACCTTTTGCCATCTACGATAAGACCAACCACACCACTCAGAATTGTTGGTTCGATGAGAAGACCCAGAAAGGAAGTGGAAGAGGTGGATATGGCAGCAATAGAGGCAGAGGTGGACACAACCTCAACAATAACAATAGAGGCTATAATAGAAGGGACTACAACAATTATTTAGAAGATCAACCACATGAAGAATCATTGCTTCTCATGAATCTAAGCCACAAAGAAGGTAAAGAAGATGATCATTTGTTCTACATAGATTTAGGATGTTTGAATCATGTTGCAGGCAACATTGCTCTTCTATCTGATTTGGAAAGTCCAAAGCATAGACATGAAGTACAAACACGGGATGACACAAAGCACAATGTGGAGAAGATTGGTAATGTCAAAGCTTCCAATGGTAGGACAAACATTCTTAGTAAGATTCTCTATGTACCCACTATCACTAAAAACCTAATAAGTGTAGGCCAAATAGTTGAAAAAGGCTTGCAAGTTAGGTTCACCCAGCATGGAGCTTTTGTGAAGATCCATGTCAAGGGTTCAAGAAAATAGCCAGAGGTGAGAAGCATGGTAGGCTCTTTACTTTTGAAGTAGGAGAAACCAAGAACATAGCTCTATTCACTTTTTGGTCTCAAACCCTAAGTGATCTTGAAGTGTGGCATAAGAGACTTGCTTATGCGAATGAAAGAACCTTGAAGGATATATGCAAGGATCAAAGTGTTCTAGGACTGCCGAACATATCAAAGCAACACATGATCAACAAGTGTGATGCATGTCAGATTGGGAAGGAACAAAGATAACCATTCAACCACAAAGTCTACATCCACAACAACTTATTGGACTTAGTACATATAGATGTATGGGGACCAAGTCAAGAACCTTCATTGGCGGGATCAAGGTATTATGTCTCATTTATTGACGACCATAGTAGATGGACTATTTTATACTTTATCAAGTGTAAGAATGAAGTGTTTGATTGCTTCAAAAAGTATTTGGCACATGTGGAGAATCATACAAGTAGATCACTAAAGAAGCTTAGATTTGATGGAGGGGGAGAATACTTCTCCAAAGATTTTGATGATTTCTTACAGGACAAAGGTATCAAAAGGGAAGTGACTACCAGGTACTCTCCTCAACTGAATGGAATCACTGAGAGGAGAAACAAGACATTGGTTGGATCAACTAATGGTTGAAGAGAAGAAGTTGCCACATTATATATGGGCAGAGACTATTTCAACTAATGTGTACCTTGTCAATAGACTACAATCCAAATCACTTCAAGGTATGACTCCTTATGAAGCATGGCATGGAAGAAAACCTAGTCTTGGACGTTGCAAGGTTTTTGGTTGTTTAGCTTATGTTCATGTACCATCACAAATAAGAGGTAAGCTAGATGAAAGGGCAACAAAGGTAATGTTTATTGGATATGATTCAACTCAGATGGGTAACAGGTTTTCAACCAAGCAATTCACTACAAGTAGAGATGTCGTGTTTGAAGAACATAGGTCTTGGTATGATGAAGACAAACAAAAGGTAACTCTATCATATGATCTTGATTCTGATTCTCATCAATTAGGAAGCAAGCATGATACACCGGTCCAAGATCCAAGAAGTGATACACACGATGACCAAGATGAAAGGGAAAAGGATTACAAGCTATGGAAGTCAAGATGCAAAGCAAAGATGTAAGAGGTTGGAGAATTCTCCAAACAAGCACCTAGAAGATCAGCAAGAGAGAAGAAACAACTAGAAAGGTATGGATATGTTTCCACATTTGTTACGAAGCATTCAATCTACTTGGCAAAAGACTCTATTTTAGAGGAACCCTCAACCTATGAAGAGGAAAAGGGAAGCCCTAATTGGGAAAAGGCCATGAAAGAAGAAATAGATGCATTGAATGATATGGACACTTGGGATTTGGTTCCAATGTCGTCGAATCAAAAGGTAATTGGTTGCAGATGGGTATATAAAGTTAAAAGAAATTCATATGGATCAGTTTGCAGGTACAAGGCAAGATTAGTTGCCAAAGGATTCTCACAAACTCATGGTATAGACTATGAGGAAACATTTTCACTAGTTGCAAAGTTGAGTACAATCAGAACATTGATAAGTGTAGCTGCCGCAAGGAATTGGAGACTCCGCCAACTTGATGTGAAAAATGCATTCTTAAATGGTTGGATAAGTGAAGAGGTATACATGTCACAACCACTAGGATTTGAAAACCCTAATCATCCATCTTATGTTTGCAGACTTAAGAAAGCATTGTATGGATTGAAACAAGCTCCTAGAGCTTGGAATTACAGGTTGGTTACATATCTTCAAGATCAAGGGTTCAAACATACCAGCTCAAATCCTTCTCTATTCATCAAAAGGGATCATGATGAGGTTATCTATCTATGTGTATATGTAGATGATATTATTGTGACAGGTGATGATCTAAATGGCATTCAAAGGATCAAGAGGCACATGCAAGAGGAGTTCAAAATCAGTGACCTAGGTGAGCTCACATATTTCCTAGGTATGCAAGTGATATACACAGATGAAGGAATGTATTTGACTCAGAGAGGATACATTCAGGATCTTCTTCTCAAGTTCAAAATGGAGAATACTAAACTTGGAGGTACTCCTTTGGAGATGAATCATAAACTTAGTGTTTATGAAGGTGAGAAAATTGAAGACATTAAATAATATCAAAACTTGGTAGGTGGCTTGATATATGCTACTCATACAATGTCATACATTTCATATACTGTGGGAGTGCTTATTCAATTCATGCACTCAACGAGAAGACCACACATGGATGCGACTAAGAGAGTTCTTAAGTATCTCAAAGGTACAATCAACGAAGGTATATTCTATCCTTACTCTTCGGATTTGGATATCAAAATCTATTCAGATGTAGATTGGGCAGGAGCTAAGGATGATAGAAAAAGTACTTCTGGTTACTTAGCTTTTGCAGGTTCAAAGCTAGTGTCATGGAGTGCCAAGAAGCAACCATTAGTTGCTTTATCCTCGATTGAAGCAGAGTACAGAGGCTTGACCATAGCAACTCAAGAGGCAATATGGTTAAAGGCATTGTATACAAATTTGGGGCTTGTGAGTTCCAAACCTCACATATTTGGAGATAATGTAAGTCCCATGCATCTAGTGGCAAACTCTATTTTCCATGCAAGAACCAAACACATAGAGGTTCATTACCACTTCATCAGAGAGAAGCTCATGGCAAAGGAGATTGACATTTTGTTTGTTCCTACTGAAAAGCAAGTAGCAGATATGATGGCAAAGGCACTTGATGGAATAAAGCTTTGTAGATTCAAAGCTATGGCACACATTCAACCTATCAGAGAATGAAGACTCAAGCATACTTTAGCTTGAGGGGGAATTGTTGGAGCATCAAGCTTACCCTATGCTTGAGGTGGATTTGATCTACATAAAAAATAATCGCTTGGATCACAGCAAAAGAATATTCGTTGGAGAGTTCTTGACCTATGCTCATTTATTGTATTTTTTTGAGAGATTTTTGATGGTTCATTTACTGTTGTAAAAGCCTTGATCTTTACAAATGTAAGAGTAGAAAAAGAGACCACAAATCCCATGAATTTGTGGTGGTTGAGTTGTAATCAATCAAGCAATCAATCACCTAAAAGTAGATCAAACTAGATCTTCACTTTTCCTAGATTATAGGAAAGTGAATTGATTCCCTCCAACAACTCTTACCACCTTCATTTGAATTCAAAATCCACTTGTAGAAGTCGTGGACCATTTCTAGATTCTATATAAAGACTTCAAAACACTTGACAATACATGGAAGCAATATACATACACTTGTGACCATCATTGTCTTGCTCCTTCAATTCTTTGCATCATCTTCTTTGCCTAGAGTAATATTTTAGAGGCTATGGCTCTCTCTATGGAGCTCAAAATTGAGTGCAAGATGTCTCATTAGAAAGTTCTTAGTGTCTAGTTTATGCGTATAAATTTTCATAGCATTTGGTTTAGTAGATTGAGAGAAATCTCAATTGTTCTGTCTCAGGGTCAATCTCTATGTATTCTTGAAAAATAGGAGGTACCACCATTGAGTGTCTAATTCATTCCTATAGCATATTTTGCTTATTCCTTATATTTTTGTGCAGTAGATACACTCAAACCTATGTGTACCACTTCCATAAAAAGGATTTTTTCTAATTGTAATCATGTTGGTCTCTATGAGCATTTGAAGTTCATTGTTTCTTCCATAGATAGTAAGTTTTTTGAGCTAGTCGATGCGAGAACCTATTTGTTTTGTATCGACTCTTTCTCCTTGATGTTCCAAAGTACATAGTGCATTTCTTTGCACTTATCGCATGCCTATAAGGTCTATCTGAGTCTCCATAGGCTCAAGGGCTGGTCTTGTGCCGGTTGGCTGGACCAAACTTTGTCGCTTCGAAACACACTTTTCTACCTCCTACAAGCTTCTCCAAGTTCTTTCATAGGGATCATGATTTGGGAAATTGCAATTTCCCATCCCAATGCATTTGAGACATCGTCTTTAGTGGCCATCGCCATTATGTTGCAAAGACATCACTATTGTGAATTTGGGCCATTTCCATCATCATGTGAGGGACCTCACAATTGTTGTCAGGCATCATAATTTCTCTTGGTATCCATGGCATCGTGGTTACCTTGAGACATTCTGATTTCCCAAGGAGATCATGTATGCTAAGAAATCATGTTTTTCTTAATAGTTTCTTGATATTTTTGCATAGTCCTAATACTTTCCTCTTATCTACATGGTTATGAGGTCAAAGTTAGTGTGCAACATACAAAACATAATAGTTTGAAAATTAGGGTTTCAAGAGGACGCATCATGCTACCAACCACTTCCTAGGAGGTTTCAAATCATAAATGGAGAGTCCAAAGTGTTTATATTGGTTAAATCTTCTTTTGATCAAATAGATATCAATTAATTTGGACAAGTAAAACACCACAAACTCAAACTAGGCACAAAAAACCCCAACAAGTTCAATTTACATTTATACAGGATCAAGGCTACACTTGGACATAAAGTCAAATCCATGAGTAGGCTCTCTTTGGAGGAGAGTGTGACTTAAGCACCTACTAGGACACTTACATTTAGTGAGTGAGTCTAATGATTCAAAGAGAAATCTAGAGGCCATCAAGTGTTTAAGTGATATACAAGAGTTCCTTTGAGTGAAGATTCCATGTTTGAAGTTGAGAGTGAGTATCATACCACTCTAGAATTTGTTTGCACCAATGCTCATGGAGACATGGTCTATTTAGATGGATCAAATTGCAATATGATATGCTTGCACTCTTCTCAAGGACCTACTCCTTGGAAGAAACCAGTAGTTAAGTTCATAGAAGGTCACTATTTGGCTAAACAAGCCACCATGTACATGCTCTGTGACAATCTCAATCATGTGAACGATATGAGAGACTTAGAAATTGAGATTTACCCCAATGTGGAGAAGTTAATCACTACTACTTGTGGCAAGTCCATCTTGAATCAGATAATCTATGCAGATAAAGTATTGGCTGACTCTACATGCAAGGAAGTCTACCTTGTAGTAGGAACAAATGTAGCTTTATGGACCATTGGTTCACCTAGAGAGTAAGGACCTAGCTTTTCCATAATGCAAGAGATGAAAGATATGGAAAAAAAGTTTTTGATGACTTACATAAACAAAAATAGAAGGTATATTGGAAAGTGCTTGAGGAGAATAAATTCGAATTCACATATCTACGATAGTCTATCTTCTCTCCCAAGAAAAAGGAAAATAAGAGTCAAGCTAAGCCAAAGACTAGGGGAGACTCTCAAGATAGAAAAATCTAGATATGGAGTAATGCCACTTTGCCACTGAAGCCAGAAGAACAAAATGGACATGGTTTAGGAGAAGGAAACCATAATCTTCCAATTAAACATCAAAATGGTAAGAGACCTCCTAATCCACAATTCATGCAACAAAATGCTAATCCATTTGCACTTGTAAGACCACAAGATGGTGGTAGAAGAATTTGTCCTTCTTAAGTTGCTAAGTGCATGAGAAATCATTATGATGGCACAAATTATCCTTATGATCATGTGGCAAATTTCTAAGAAGTGCTTCAAATGGAGCAAGTGAATGATTTTTCCGCTCAATAAAAAATGTTTGGGCTCATATTGGTTGGAATAACCTTGACTCACTTCCAACCATTGGATAAACATACATTTACTGATGTTAGTCATCTTCTGGATGACTTCATTTGTGAGTTCTCAAAGAAAGGAGTCAGACATGATACCTCTTCTTTGATCCATAGCTTCAAAAACATAGTCATGAGACTGTAAGGCCTACCCCTTGAAGATTCAAGCACTATGTGGATAGATTTCTAGCTTGAAGCTTCCTTCCCAAGAAAAGAAAATTTCCCTCTTTATGAATGGATTGCTTAGCAGTGCATTGCAGGAATTAGTCTATGTAAAGATCTTGAAAACACTTGATGCATGTGTGAAAGAGTGTATAAATGTGGAAGACAATCTGCCAAAAGTCTAAAATCTTCCTCATGTACACATAACATACGACTCTTCTACAAATAGTGGTTCACATCTACCCCTTATTGATGAACTTGTCCACATGGTAGCAAAGAAATTAGGAACTCAACAATCATCAAGAAATCAAGTACTAAATGTCCAAATGATATAAACTTGAGGAAGAGTCTTCCTTATGTATAGTATAAGCATATATATTTTTCTTAGAATTTTTTAGAAGCTCTTCAATAGCATAATTTTAGATTAGAAGGAAGAAGGACCAAATTTCAAGTGTGAAAAGGGACACTTGGAAAAGTATAAAGGATATTTTCTTCTACTTTGTAAAGGTTGGTTGTATTATTCTCATGCTATTCCAGTAATGTGAGGAGCTTCTTGCAAGAAAATCATGTTTCTACTTCTCTAGAGTATCTTCTTGATTTGTTAGAGTCTTTCTCTTGTGAAGTCTATGGAATTTGTGAGCTTTTCTTGTGTATTTCTGAGTGAAGTGTGTGAAGAGAGGTAATCATCAGTCTATTGAGTGAAGTATTGCTAAAGATCAATGCTGGAAATGGAAATTCTCAATTTTTACAAAATCACAATTGTCTCGTCTATTTGATACAAGTATTGTTTTTGAAATCTGACTTTATATTTGTAATCTACAAAGAAAATGGCACACTTTAGGCACAAAGATTATTGAAAGTGCTATTGTGTAGCTCAAGATATCCAAAACCCTAGTTTTTCCATCTTCATCTTCACTAATTTCTCAAAAATCAGCCATGCTACTTGTTATTCTTAGATTCCATTAATTAGAAGGGGTTGTGGTCTTTGCATACTTCCCGGATTGACAATTTGATGAAGTGTTAGTTAATATGTTATGCTATAATGATTGGAGAGGACAACTCCAAAGGTTAACAATAAACATTTTTGGTGTCGTTGCCGGGGAACAAAGCAAAAGCTTCATTGAAGTTTTGGACATTGCTAGATCTTCCATTGTTGATGGTATTTAAACACATTGGAAAGGTACTACTCTACAATCAAGTAAGAAAAATTTGAGAAGGTAGGATTTTAGGCTTGTCTTTTGGGAAAAGAAAGCTTGAATTAACCGCTTGAGACATGTAACTGTGTATCTTTATGCAAATTGAAAGTTGCTCATGCTTTTTAGGAGTAAACTGCAGGTCTTTTTGAAAAAGATGACTTAATTTGCTGAAAGGAAAGTGAAATGTGTTATCTTTGCATATTTAGATTACTTTTGACAAAGTACTAAGAAATTTTGTTGATCTTTGGGAAAGATAACATAGTTGCAGTAAGGAAAGTCATGAAAAGTAGCTATATGAAAATTGATTGTTCCATTTTGCTTGTCCTAGGTGAATTATTTGTCTTTTAGAAAGATTGTTTTAGTCATTTGAAGGAAAGACATTGAGTTTATCTTTGCATAGATTGATAGTTTTACTTACTGACATATATTTTCTTAAGAAGCCCTATTTCCATGGTGATATCGAAAGTATAGTGAGTGCAGCCAATCATATTTCAAAAAAGATCAATGAATCTTCAAAAAAGAAAAACCCTAGGTGAAGTGTTTTCCCTGATTTACGATAAAAAATTACTAAAAAATCATAAAAATTTGATAAAACTACAAAAAAATTTCTTTTTTGTAATAAACGGATAAATGAGGTATGTGTTGAGTAGTGGTTGAGGATAATTTGAAGAAAAATTCAAAGAAAAATCAAAATATCTCAAGAAAAAAAACAAAATTATTGTTTCTTTTTTCAATTTCAATTTCTTTTGAATTGTTGAGTTTTGATAAATTGCAGGTGACAATTGTTTTGGGGTGGTTGAAGAACATTTGAAAAGATCTGTGGGAAGGAGAGTCAAAATTTTCAATTTCTAAGTAATTCCAGAAAAACACGATTTTCATCTCAGAATCACGATTTTTAGTAAGATGGTGAATTTGTTTCATTTGTGCTTTTGGGCATCCAGGTAAGTTAGTAAATGTTTTATAAGTTGTACAATCGAAAGGAATTAAAATTGAGCAAGCCTTGAGCATAAGAACATCAAGATTCTAAGTTTTGGGCACAAAATCACGATTTTCATCATGAAGTAGAAGCAAGTAAATGTTGATTTTTAAGGACGGAATATCATAAGTAAAGTCATGATTTTGCATGGGAGCAGGAATCATCAAATTTGGAACTTAGATTTTAAAAAATCACTCACAATCGCGATTTTTTGAGGCATATAAAAGCACAAAATTCATTTTTAAAAATTCATTGTGAGAGAGAGCTAGAGAGAGAAAGTGAGCAAACAGTTGCGACTTTCAGCAATCATTAGAATCGTGCAAGTTTTTCATTTTAGCAGGCAAGGTATGAATCATACAACATGTCTTTTGCATTAAATCATCTTAAAAATTGTGTTTTTATGAGATAAATCACTAGAACAGGAAAAATATAAAATCGCGATTTTCTATTTTTGAGTTTTTCATAGTATCTTTCAAAGTTTTGCATTGTTTTCTTTATTGTATGACAATAAAATAGTTAGGCGCTTTAGAACTTGTATTCATAACTAAAAAAATCAAAACTGAAAATTCTTTCAAAATCTGCACAAAATCGTGATTCTGTGCAAGAACTAAAAATCACGATTTCTAGAATGCGATTTTAATTAGAAAATCGCGTTTTTAACAATCGTGAGCAATCACAATTGTGTGGAAATCACAAAATCATGAAAAACACGATTTTGGTCAAAAATCGTGAAAAAACAAGATTTTCAACCAAAATCGTAAAAAACACGATTTTCAACCAAAATCGTGAAGAACACGATTTTCAACCAAAAATCGTAAAAAACACGATTTTCAACCAAAATCGTGAAAAACACGATTTTCAGACCAAAATCGTGAAGAACACGATTTTCAAACCAAAATTGTGAAGAACATGATTTCCAACCAAAATCGTGAAGAACATGACGTTCAATCAAAAATCGTGAAAAACACGATTTTCAATCAAAATCATGAGAAACACGATTTTCAAGCAAAATTGTGAAGAACACGATTTTCAAGCAAAATCGTGAAAAACACGATTTTCAATCCAAAATCGTGAAAAACACAATTTTCAAACCAAAATCGTGAAAAACACGATTTTCAAACCAAAATCGTGAAAAACACGATTTTCAACCAAAATCGTGAAGAACACGATTTCCAACCAAAATCGTGAAGAACACGATTTTTAACCAAAATCATGAAAAAACACGATTTTCAACCAAAATCATGAAAAATACGATTTTGGTAAAAAATTATCAGAAATTGTGAGAAAACATGATGTTGATTATAAAATGTGATACCAATTAAATACTAAAGCAAAATCTTCACATTTTGATCAGAATTATGAAAAAACATGATTCTCATTTGAGACTCGTGGAAATCACAATTTTTAGTAGAAAAATGATATTTTGCATAAATCTTAAGAAAAACCAAAATTAGGAATATATAGAGTCCTAGAAAATTGTGATTTCTAAGGTTTAACTTAGATACAATTTTGGGCTCAGAATTGTGATTTTCAACTAAAAATCGTGAATTTCCTTAATAATAGTATTTTTGACTAAAAAATTATCAAAGAAATTGGTAGAAGGTATATGGAACTCAATAGACACTTAAAAACATAAGAGTAAGAGTTTTCTTACTTTAGAAAATTAACAAAATTGTGGTTTTTGGACCAAACATGATTTTTAGCATTTTAGTGATATTAGAAGGAATTTTTTGACATAGGACGGTTAATCTCTCAAAATCATAAGGTTTTGAGGATAGAAAATACCTTAGGGATAGAGAAAATCATCAAAAATTGTGATTTTGGACAAAAAACACGATTTTCATTAAAAACACAAATCTAAATACAATTTCAAATTGCAACTATTGATGAAATCAAAACATAATTTTTTTTTGTTGAAGGAAAACACAGAAAAAATCAAAACATAGAAAAAGTTGGGAGAAAACACAGAAAAGAGAAAATCAGGGTTTGACTTAGAAAATATAAGCAGGAGTAGTTTTGCTGAGAAATCTCTAAATATGTAGATGAATTTGAGATCAGGCACCAAGGTCTCTTCACTTAATACACAAGTGTTATTAGGAGGGAATATACATCTAAGTGATTTTCAAGAAGGGGAATTGGAACACAGAACCAACATGGAAAACCTAAATGAGACAAATGAAACTCAAGATACAAGTGACTTTAGAAATATCCTCAAATACATGTATACAAATAAGCTTGGAGCCTATGTGTATCAAGATGGCATGCATAAGTCTCTCATTAGGTTGAGAAACTTAGAAATTCCTCTGAACTTAATGCCAGTGGCACAATTAAGGGATAGCAGATATGAGGATAGACAAGGATGTGTCTACATATTTGCACAAGATCTAGAAAACTTTAATGATCTAGGTCAATGTGTAGATAAGAGACCTTGGGATCAAGACCTAGGGCAAACAAACATGCCTAGACCAAGTGGAAATCAGACTCCTATTGAACCACAAAAAGGAAGGAGGTCACACACTTCTCCAAATCAGACTCCTATCTGATTTTCCCATTAGGAGGAGACAACCATGGCAAAACCATGGGAGAATGCTTAGACCTTATCAGGTAGCTAAATGCATGAAAAATCAGCATGAAGGGTATTCAGACCCTCATGCTCATGCTACGGAATTCAGACAATCGATTAGGGCTGAAGAAGTAGAGGATTACAAAGTTCAATTTGAACTCTTTGGTCTAACCCTAACTGGACCTACATTATCTTGGTTTATTCCATTAAGAACGAAATGTTGGGATAGATGGATGGACACTCCAAGAAATGAGTAGGTACTACCAAATCCTGCTTTGTACCAGCCCCTTCTTGCTTCAGAGTTGAGTTGTAGGCCCTCTTAGCTTTCCAATGACACTAAATAAGTGCCTATGTACTTTGGGAATGATGTGAGAAAAGATTGAATCAAAACATACTACTTCCAAGTTGAAGGATTAATGAAAACCTTCTATTTTTGTTCACACACATGCTCCTTGTTATGCCCAGTGCTTCCAGTATAGTAGGAATTAGAAAAATTCCTCTTACACGTATCAAATTTGCTTAATGAGCTAATGATTCCAAGTGGAATCACTTAAAATGATTCACTATATGCAGAGCAATCAATTTAGCAATTGAATCATTACCCTCGATTTTTTAGGACCTCTGTAGAGCTTGACCAGTGAGTGATTCGATGCACTTTTCTCCAAATTGGCTGAATATATTGTTTTAAACATTTGTGAGCATGTAGAGAACTTGGAGTTGATTTCAACAAGCTATAGATCATTGAAAATGAGAAAGGAATGACTGAGATATGAGCAGTACAAGTTGACTATAATAAGTCACTCACAGAAAGACCATAGATGAGAAGTATAGATCTATTGTATTAGAACATAATGTTGTACAAGATCATTAGCATGATAAACAATGCCTAATGATTTTGAGTAGTATAGGCTATGAAGTATGCCTTACTCTCTTACAGTGTGGTCAAGGATAACTCGGATATGGAGCCACACATCTTGCGAGTTTTTAGACATCTTTTATAGATGTGAGATTTGAATTTGATTTTGAATCCTCCATTGGCTCTCAAAGTAGTCCTTCAATTTAGGAGATATTCTCTCAAGTGGAGTCATGGCTTTTCCAACTAATAAATCCACGAGTTTGGTGGTGATTACAAATATTCTTTTCAAGTCATAACGACTTTTACACATAGTAAAAGATAAAAGTTTCCTAGCAATGGTTTCCATGAAGCTTCAATTATACATAAACTTTAGCCAAATGTGTAGGCTTGGTATTTGCACCAATAGCTCCCCCTCAAGCCAAACATTTTGGCTTGGTCTTCCTCTTCAATCTTCTTGAATGTCCTGTAATCCAATCATAGACTTAAACATGCAAAGTTTTGTACCATCTAATGCTTTAGTTAATAATTCTGCACATTGCATATTAGTAGACACATAATCCAATTGAATTTCTTTGCTCAATAGCTTCTCTCTCACATAATTATAGTGGACCTCTATATGCTTGGTCCTAGCATGATAAATAAGATTTGCTGCAAGATGTAGTGAGATTGTATTATCTCCAAAAAACATTGGAGATGTAGTATGCAAACCCAAATTTGAATATAGCAGTCTGATCCATATGGCCTCTTGAGTAGCATTGGTCAATCCTCTATATTCTGCCTCTGTAGAAGACAAAGCAAGAGTAGGTTGCTTCTTTGAAGACCATGATATAGGTTTATCACCTGCAAAGGATAGGTATCGTGAGGTACTTCTTCTATCATCTTCACAAAGTGCCCAATCTGCATTTGAATATATCTTGACGTCCAAGTCTGAAGTATAAGGAAAATATAACCCTTGATTTTGAGTGCCCTTAAGGTACTTCAAAATACTTTTGGCAGCTTCCATAGCATAGTTCAAGCTTTGCACTATGCTTTGGTAACCTATAATGTTTTCAAGCACATGACCTTCATGAGCACTTAACTTCTGATTAACCTCCATTGGAAGTATAGACTAACTCAAGTCCAAGAAAATATTTTAGTGATCCAAGGTCACTAATTTTGAACTCCTGCATCATCTGATTCTTGATATGTTTGATGCCATTAGCATCATTACCTGTGAATATGATATCATCAACATATACACATAGGTATATTACCTCTGAATTTATCCTCTTAACAAACAAAGAAGTATCAGCTTTACTCATGATGAATCCTTGATCCTGAAGATATGTAGTCAACCTATGGTTCCATGAACTAGGTGCCTGCTTCAATCCATAAAGAGATTTCTTCAATTTACATACATATGTTACCTTGCTTGAGTCCTCATTGCCAGGAGGTTGAGACATGTACACCTCCTCTAAAATACATCCATTTAGAAATGCATTTTTTACATCCAATTGATACATGTTCCAATTCTTTGATGCAGCCACACTTACCAATACCCTGATGGTTGGCATTTTGGCCACAGGTGAGAAGGTTTCTTCATAATCAACTCCTTGGATTTGTGCAAAACCTTAGCCACAAGTCTAGCTTTGTACCTGCTTATTGATCCATCAAAATTCCTTTTGATCTTATAGATCCATCTAGAACCAATTACCTTCATAGACTCCTTCTTAGGTACTAGCTTCCAAGTATCATTCTCCTTGAGTGCTTCAATTTCCTCATCCGTAGCTTCTTTCCATTCTGCCTTGGTCTTTGCCTCTTCATATGATGATGGCTCTTCAAATGACAAGTCTTTTGCAAGATAAACAGAGTGCTTAGTAACTAAGGAAGTTTCATACCCATATCTAATTGGCTTCTTGCTCTCCCTTTGTGATCTTCTGATTGGTTGATTCAGGTATATCCTCCAACTTTTTCATCTTGAATTTGCCTTTGGACTTCCATGCCTTGAATTCTTCTAAGTTGATGATGTCCTCATCATCTGAGTTGATGTCTTCAATCTGATTAGGTCCCTCCTTAGTGAGGCTTGGAAACTCGTCTTCCAAGTCATAAGGTAGTTTTACTTTACTGCATTCACTTTCAAACCAAGAGTCATTCTCATCAAAGACAACATCTCTACATACCATAAATCCTTTGTTTGAAGGATTGTAGAACCTATATCCTTTCTGATTCAAGTCATACCCTATGAAGATGCACTTCTCTACCTTAGGGTCTAGCTTACCTCTTATTTGAGAAGGAATATGCACATAAGCAACACATCCAAAGATCCTGCAATGATCAAGTGAAGGCCTTCTACCATGCTATGCTTCATATGGGGTCATCCCATCAAGAGATTTGGATGGTAACCTGTTTACAAGATAAGTGGTAGTAGATACACTCTCTGCCCACAAGTAACTAGGTAATTTTTTCTCATTTAACATTGACCTAGCTATTTCAACAATTAATCTATTTCTCCTCTCTGCCACCCCATTTTGCTCAGGGGTATATCCTGTTGTAATTTCTCCGTTGATTCCTCTATCCTACAAGAATGCATCAATACTCATTTGAGAAGTACTCACCTCCTCCATCTGACCTTAATCTCTTTAGACTTCTCCCTATTTGGTTGTCAACAAGTGCAAGACATTTTTTAAAACAACTGAATACTTCATCTTTGTGCTTCATAAAGTATAAGACACTCCACCTACTGAAATCATCAATGAAAGATACATAACCTTGATTCAAAAATTGAGGGATCCTTACTTTGTCCCCATACATCAGTATGGACAAGCTCTAGATAGTCCTCATGCATGTAGCCTTTTCTTGAGAAGGGTAACTTGTGAGATTTTCCAAATTGACAAGCACCGCATTTATAAATCATGTATTGCTTGGATACATTAGGTATCCCAAGCACACATTGATCTCTACATATTTGTTTTAAAGTTCTTTCACCAACATGCCCTAATCTCTTGTGCCAAATTTCAAGCTCTGATAGTGTTTGATCGCTGTAGCTATAAAGTGCAATGTTCCTTGTATCTTTAGGTTCAAAAGTGAATAATCTACCTGTCTTTTCTCCTTTAGCAATTCTCTTGAATCCATGTTGGGGATCCTCCACAAATGCTCCATATTGGTTGAACCTGACCTGCAAACCCTTTTCCACAATCTGTCCAACACTCATCAAATTCTTGGTAATTGTAGGTACATATAGAACCCTGCTCAACAAATTCTTATTTCGATCGGAGGTCTTAACATTTCCTACTTTAATCACTGAGTGCTTGGTTTCATCACCTGTTTGTACCTGATGCTTACCCTTTGGTTCCTCAAGGTCAGAGAGAAGCGCTACATTGCCTTTCACATGGTTTTAGCATCTTGAGTCAATGTAGAAGAGATGGTCATCATTTATACCTGGTTTTGAAGTCATATTCATAATCAGAAGAAAATCCTCTTGCTCCTCTGTGTAGTTGTTGTAGTCTTTCCTTTATTTGTAGCCTCCTTGGTAGTTGCTATTGTAATTGTTGTTGTAGTTGTTATTGTATCCTTGATGATGATTGAATCTTCCTCTTGATTGTGTATATCCACCCCTTTGATAACCTCTTCCTCTTCTGATTCTTGAAGTTCCTGTAACACTCATCTGTAGTATGATTTGACCATCCACAAATATTACATGGTGAGGAGCTATAAGGTCTCCCCCTATCTTGCTTACGTCATCTGCCCCTTCCTCTTGAGGTTCTACCTCTCCTTGCATAGTTGGCTTGGGAGGTAGCTCCTTCATCTTCAATCTTCTTGTTCTTCCCTTTCTCTTTGGACTTACTTTTATCAGTGTATAGGGTAGAAGAGTTGTTACCTCTTGATGAATCTCAATTCTTGTTGAGCTTGGCTTCATGGGTAAATAGTTGCCCCATGAGAGTGGTAAGGTCTAGAATCTGCATGTCCATGACAACTCCATGGCAGTTGTGAAGCTCTCCTATTTGTCATCAGCTTTAATACCATTGATTACCTCCCTTACAATCTGCTCCTCTTCAATTTCTTCTCCTATTCTTGCCAATTGATCTGCTACATCTTTGAATTTGGTCACATACTTTGAGATGCCTTGCTTGGGTTGCTTTCTTTGAGTGGTAAACTCAATCCACAATTGGTTCTTCTTGGCCTTTGTGTTGGAAGAGAAATAGGAAGACAATGTTTCCCAAGTATCTTGTGATGTCTTACAGTTTCTAATATGTGGAAGAAGAAAATCAGAAATTGAGTTAAGTAAGTAAGACCTTGCTAATGCATCCTTGGCACACCATGTGTTGAGTCTTTCATGCTCCTCTCTTGTAGGTTTTCCTTTGCTTCTAAATATGGGCATCTCCTCATCTCTTCAGATGTATCCATAGAGGCTCTTTCCTTGCAAGTATGTCTTCATCCTCAAAGACCATTCTTGGTAGTTGTTCCTGTCCAATTTATCAATTAAAGAATGAAAACCATCTCCCATTTTACCTTAACTTTGCTCTGATACCACTCTTGGGATAGATGGATGGACACTCCAAGAAATGAGTAGGTACTGCCAAATCATGCTTGGTACCAACCCCTTCTTGCTTCAAAGTTGAGTTGTAGGCCCTCCTAGCTTTCCAATGATACTAAATAAGTGCCTATGTACTTTGGGAATGATGTGAGAAAAGATAAAACATACTACTTCCAAGTTGAAGGATTAATGAAAACCTTCTATTTTTGTTCACACACATGCTGCTTGTTATGCTCAGTGCTTCCAGTACAGTAGGAATTAGAAAAATTCATCTTACAAGTATCAAACTAGCTTAATGAGCTAATGATTCCAAGTAGAATCACTTAAAATGATTCACTATATGCAGAGCAATCAATTTAGCAATTGAATCATTACCCCTGATTTTTTAGGACCTCTGCAGAGTTTTACCAGTGAGTGATTGGATGTGCTTTTCTCTGAATTGGCTAAATATATTGTCTTCAAAATTTATGAGCATGTAGAGAACTTGAAGCTAATTCCAACAAGCTAGAGATCATTGAAAATGATAAGGGAATGACTGAGATATAAGTAGTACAAGTTGACTATAATAAGTGACTATGATAGAGAGACCGTAGATGAGAAGTATAGATCTATTGTATTAGAACATTATGTTGTACAAGATCATTAGCATGATAAAAAATGCCTAATGATTGTGAGTATGAAGTATGCCTTACTCTCTTACAATGTGGTCAAGGATAACTCGGATATGGAGCCACACATCCCACGAGTGTTTAGACATCTTTTATAGATGTGAGATTTGAATTTGAATTTGAATCCTCCATTGGCTCTTGTTGGGAAAGATGGATAGACACTTCAAGAAGATGAGTAAGTACTGCCAAATCTTGCTTTGTACCAGCCTGTTGATGCTTCAAAGTTCATAACTGGACCCTCTTAGCTTTCCAATGACACCATAAACGTGCCTATGTACTTTGGAAATGATGTATGAAAAGATTTGATCAAAAGAGACTAGTTCAAAATAGAAGACTCCAAGAAAACCTTCTATTTTGAGTCATATACTTGTTGCTTGTAATGCTCAGTACAACCAGTAGAGTAGGAATTGGAAAAATTCCTTTTAGGGGTATCTAATTAGCTTAGTAAGCTACTGATTCCAAGTGGAATCACTTGAAATGATCAACTATGCACAGAGAAATCAATTTAGCAAAATAATCTTTACCCTTGATTTTTTAGGACTTCTGTAGGTATTGACCAATGAGTGCTTTGATGCCGATTTCTCTCAATCTGATGAATAGAATTGCTTCAAACCTTGTCAGCATGTAGATGGCTTGGAGCTGGTTCCAACAAGCTATAGATCATTGAATTTGGTGGAGAAATAAGTGAGATATGCTCAGTACAAGTTGACAGTAGAAAGTGACTATAACAGAGTTGTCATGAATGATCAATGTAAGTATAATGTATTAAAGAACAATGTTGTACAATGTCATAGGCTTGGAAATCATAGCCTTATGATGCAAAAGGGTGTAGGCTATAATGTAGGCCTTACACACATCCAGAATGACAATGAAGAGCTTGGGATATAATCACACACACCCATGACTTTTACAAAGGAGTATATATAGAAGTTTCATCCTCATTTGAATTTGAATTCAAATTTTGGCTCTCTCTAAAAAGTGACCTTCATCCTAGGAGATATTCTCCCAATCAACTTCTAACTATTCCACGAGTTTTTCTTGGTAGGTGATTACAAAGATTCCCATGTCACATAAATGACTTTTACAAAGGGTAAATAAGTAATCCTCTATTAGCAATGATTTCCATGAATCTTCATATGTGTATGAGCTACAAGCCAAATGTGTAGGCTTGTGATTTGCACCAAAAGCTCCCCCTCAAGCCAAACATTTTGGCTTGGTCTTCATCTTTCAATCTTCTTGAATATCCTGCAATCCAATTATTGATTTGAACCTACAAAGTTTTGTACCATCTAATGCTTTAATTAGCAAATCTGCACATTGTATATTTGTTGATACATATGACAACTAAATATCCTTGCTCGATAACTTTTCTCTCACATAATGATACAAAAATCTGATCCATATGGCCTCATGAGTAGCATTGGCCAATCCTCTATACTCTGCCTTTGTAGAAGATAAAGCAACAGTAGGTTGATTCTTTGAAGACCATGTTATTGGCTTATCACCTGCAAATGAAAGGTACCCTGAGGTACTCCTATCATCTTTGCATCCTACCCAATTTGCATATGAATAAATTTTAATGTCCAAGTCTGATGTATAAGGGAAATACAGACCATGATGTTGAGTATCCTTAAGGTACTTCAAGATTCTTTTGGGAGTCTCCAAGTGAGGTGACCAAGGCTTGTGCATAAACTGGCTTAGCACACTTACTCCATAAGCAATGTCTATCCTTGTCAGAGTATCATAATTCAAGCTACCCACTATGCTTTGGTAACCTGTAATGTCATCAAGTACATCACCTTCATGAGCACTTAATTTTAAGTTTACCTCCATTGGAGTACTTGCAACTTTGGCATCATGCAAATGAAACTTCTTCAACATATCCTGTATATACTTCCTCTAAGTAATGTAAATGCCAGAGTTAGTATAGACTAACTCAAGTCCAAGAAAATATTTTAGTAATCCAAGATCATTAATCTTGAACTCCTTCATCATCTGATTCTTGATCTGTTTGATACCTATAGCATCATTACCTATAAGTATGATATCATCAACATATACACATAGGTATATAACCTCTGAATTACTTTTCTTAATGAATAGAGAAGTATATGCTTTACTCATGACAAAACCTTGGTCTTGAAGATATGTGGTCAATCTATGGTTCCATGCCCTAGGTGCCTGCTTTAATCCATAAACAACTTTATTCAATTTGCATACTGTAACATATGTTACCTTGTTTAGATCCTCATAGCCAAGAGGTTGTGACATGTACACCTCCTCTGAAATCCAGCCATTCAAAAATGCATTTTCACATCCAACTGATACATGTTCCAATTCTTTGATGCAACCACACTTACGAATACCCTAATGGTTGGCATTTTGGCCACAATTGAGAAGGTTTCCTCACAGTCAATGCCTTGGGTTTGTGCAAAAACCTTAGCCACAAGTCTGGCTTTATACCTGCTTATTAACCCATCAGAATTTCTCTTTATTTTATAGATCCATCTAGAACCAATTACCTTCATAGACTCCTTCTTTGGTACTAGTTCCCGTGTCATTCTCCTTGAGTGCTTCAATCTCCTCATCCATAGCTTCCTTCCATTCTGCCTTGGTTTTAGCTTCTTCATATGATGCTGGTTCTTCAATTGATAAATCTTTGGCAAGATAAACAAAGTGCTTAGTAACAAGAGAAGTGTCATACCCATATCTGATTAGTTTCTTGTTCTCCCTTTGTGATCTTTTGACTGCTTGATTAGAGGATTTAGGTATATCCTCTAATTTCTTCATCTTGAGTTTACCTTTAGACTTCCATGCCTTGAACTCTTCAAGGTTAATGATGTCTTCATCATCTGAATTGGTGTCTTCATTCTGAGTAGGCTCCTCCTTAGTGAGGCTTGGAAACTCCTCTTCCAAGTCATAAGGTAGCTTTACCTTCCTGCATTCACTATCAAACCAAGAGTCATTTTCATCAAAGACAACATCTCTACTGACCATGAATCCCTTGTTTGATGGATTGTAAAACCTGTACCCTTTCTTATTTGGATCATATCCAATGAAGATGCACTTCTGTACCTTTGGGTCTAGCTTACCTCTTATCTGTGAAGGGATATGCACATATGCTACACATCCAAAGATCATGCAATGATCAAGTGAAGGTCTTCTACCATGTGTTAAAAGCACTTTGGTTAAGTCGCTTTTAATCTCCGTTCGGGTTCTTGGGGATGGTTAGGGGTCTGACAGTGCAGAGGACCTTTATGTAATTTTCTCAAATTAGCCTTCCACTAAACAGTACTATACTTCCAAGTAATATCCTCTATATGTTACCATTAGTGTCCATGTGAAAGGCCAAATGGCCACCGGACACTTCTTTGTATATGTTCTTTAATAAAACATATAGTGGCCTGGTCGGCCACGGACTGTAAGTTGGACCACATTTGTAAGGCCTAAGAGGTCTGTCTTTGTGCTCCCTGTGTACTGTGTTTTCTGAGTATTCTGCAGTCTCTGTGCGGACTACCGTATGTGGCCTTAAGAGGTCCATTTTCTACTCCGAGGGTATCATCGTGGAGCTCTCAATAAGGAGAGCACACGGTGGTGCATTGCCATCAAATTACTTCACTGGTATCAAAGCAGTTTGACGGAAAAAAATTGTTCCTTTTGTGCGAGCGAAGTGAGCACCCCCCCAAGGCTTACGACTAAGGCGGCGACCAAGGCATACCTTGTCATCCGAGTCACCGAAGTCACCGTTGGCTGTGTGCGAGGGAAGACCTCAACGATCAAGGAATATAGAGGTTCCCGGTACTTCCCGGGAGGTCACCCATCCCAATACTGTTCCCCCTAGAGCTCGCTGTCAGAGAAGGAAGCGGGTGAATGGGAAGAGCCGACGTGGGGTTGGATCAGGCCCCGTGTGTGTGCCCTTCCCATTGTCTGGCGAGCGGCTTCTGTGCGTTGAGCGCCTCGCCCTCTCACTCTCTGGTGTGGCGATCCTCGTAGGGCCCCTTCCCTCTCAGAAGAGATGAGCGAACGTGCGTATGCGTGAGACCATAGGCATCGGGAGCAAGAAAATCGAGATACAGTGAAAAAACAAGGTAGTCACGGGATCGGTGTGCAGACAAGCTCAATTATACAACTCGGAAGTCGTCCAATAAAATCTCAATGATACAAAGATTCTCGCTACAGTGCGGGTCGATAATATGGAAATCCGCTACAGTGCGGAACAGGTGAAAACAAATATATGCCGCCGCTACAGTGTGGATTGGCCGAATATGACGTAGAACTCCTACTACAGTGCAAGAAGTCGCCCTCGAGTCTTGGCAGTCTTCAGAACTTTTCTTTTCTTCGGTCTTTGGTCAACGCTTTACTTCAAGTCTGCTCGGCAATAGATTTTCTTCTCTTTCTTTCTTTAGTCCGCAATCACTTCATATAAACTCTGGAATCATCAATCTGGAAAGAAGATCCATGAGTAAGACCCATGGGGAGGAACAAATGAGGCTTCGCCCCCTATTTATAGGTTCCCTGCCCCCTCCTAGGGCTTCTAGAATCTTCTAACCTCCTTAGATAACTTTCTATTTCCGGAGCAATCTTGCATGTTCATTTACTATTTTTGGGAAATCACACCACTTATTTCTATTTTTGATTTTTCTCCTTTTTATTTTTCCTACACTAAGGTTTTGGTTTCACATTATATATACAAGATTAATTAATTAATTTTAAGAGTTTGACCTAGGATAAACTTCGATTCTAAGGATCTAAGCTAGGGTTTTTGGTCGGGGAAATTAGGGGTTTGCCCACAATTAACTCAAGCATGTCAGTTCAAGGCTTTATTTACAATTATAGCCAAAACTCCAAGGGTTTCTAAGGGTTCAAGTTCGGTTTTCATCAGGTAAACTGAAGTTTTCAATCAATTACAAGGATCAAACCTAAGGGTTTATGGATCAAAAGTCATATTTTAACACACACATGTCTAATGTACATATTCAACATGGTTTTGCATCTCACAATCAATTAAATCGGTCAAAATATGTATAATTTTTACCATTTTCTCAGTGAAAACATCACACAAAACTCATACAATTAATCAACTTTGAAAAAAAAATCAGGCACACTTCCTTGTGGGATTTCATCCCGACATTTGCCCCCACTAAACCTGCACATCGTCTCGATGGGCCAACCTGCAAAATCCGATAGAAGTGTATCAGGGTTCTTTTTGAAAACTCTTTTTAATTTTTAATGTTCTTCTTTTCAAGAATCAAAATGTGATCCTATGCAATATATGCAATTTTATAAAGATTAGTACGAATTTTAGAAAATTAAGTAGATTCAAGCTTCAGAAACATCATATTATGTTTTTGCGTCTGCAATCTGACAAGTAATCACATGAATAAACTGTTGGCTTTCTAGATCTTCTGTTTGTTCAACTGGTTCAGATGCAACAACTCATTCTAAGTACTAGCATATACATATGTTTCTACTAACTCATTTCGTAGAATATACCTCGATTCCCACTATTTATCTCCTACTTGTCCAACTCTCCATTAGATCTCTTTCTTTTCCTTTCTCTTTTTCATTTTTCTTTTTCTTTTCTTTTATTTTTCACTTCATCTCAGCTCAGCATTTATTCTTTTTATCTTTATTTCACAAATCGACCTATGTCAAAATTGGGTGCGACTCATGGACTCGTCCGCCCAACCAAGTTTATCCCACCTGTGTACTGACCCAACATAGCGCACGACATACACAACATCAGGCCTACTGGAAATTGACGTCAGCTCGTGGCTCTGACCACCCGGCCAAAGTGATTCCACCTGCCTACTGACCCATGTAGACGCACGACAACAAATAGGTCAGGCCTACGACGAAACTAGCTACGGCTCGTGGCCTTGATCACCCGACCAAGGTGGTTCCACCCGCCTACTAGCCCATCATAGCGCACTAACAACATGCACACACATATATGCTGGCTTGAGTATGAAGATTTTTCATAAATCATGATACATATGGAGGTAAGATCTCGTAGGAAGCAAATAGTAGGACCCAAAGAATCCCACTCATTAAGTGTTCAAATCTATCAACATATACATGCACTCAGTCTAAGCATGCCATCACATTCCCAAGCTTTCACTCTCAAAAGTCTCTAGACTACTAACTGATTTCATTCATATAATTTCTAGTCGCTCATGCTTCATGCAAACCCATAATAGATATTTGCTATCTTCATTCTACATGATCTTCATAAAATCATACATATCTTTATCGTACACAACAATGCAATGCATTTGCTATATCAGAAAGAAAACAGAATCCGAATCAGAAACATTTCACCTGGTTATTTTACTCCATCCTCATTGTTGATTGATCCAGTTTTTCTTTAATTTCATGATCTATAATTCTTCATCAGCATCAAGATCAGTATCATCAACATCCTCCAGAATCATCATCATCATAATCATCATCATCATCAATCATTTTCAACATCAATCATTATCTTTCATCATCATCAATCTTCATAAACCATCATCATCATTCATCAATATTCAATAGATCTTGATCATTCTCATGAGTTTTCATTATGATTCTTCTTTAGTCATCATTCAAGGTTTGCAAATATTTCTTGAAAGGTTAGGTTTCTACTTCTCTTACTCTTTTTCAAACTCTTAGAAGTCTTTGAAGTCGTCTTTACACTCCCCTCAATTTGCATAATAATATTATCAAGCAATTGTTTTTCTAATTTGTTAATTCGTTTATCAGATTTTGTTTCTTCTTGAATTTCTTCTTTACTCTTTTCATGTTCGATTTGTTTAAAGTTTAATTGGGATTGTAATTTCGCAACTTTCTCTTGATCAAATAGATTCTCATTAGTTAAAAGGTTCAGATCAAATGATACATATACATCCTGATCTTTCTTTGATTTCTCTTGAATTTCTCTATCAGACTCTCTTTTATGATCTATTTCTATTTGCTCTTTTAATATCTGCTCAATTTTTTGTTTTTCAACCTTTATCTGTGTACTTTTTATTTCTTCAATTGGTTTCTCTTGACTCTCAATAGATTTCATACTCTTTTGTTCCTCAGATCTATTATCTTTATGAGTTTTTGGTTTCCATATCTTTTGAATTGACATTGATCTCGTTTTAGTCTCCTCAAAATATTCTCTCATTCCACCTTTTCCTACATTCAAATGCAAAGGTAATTGTTCTTGGTATTTGCAAATTTTTCCTTCATGCTCACTTACAAGTCTGTCTACATGCACTCGCATATGCTACAAATTCCCAGAACATATGCCCAAATTGATCGCACCAAAAACATTGTATAGGTCTCTTCTCAACCCAACTTAATTTCCTAGGTATCACTCTAGGCATGGTTCTTCTAAGACCTAATGACTCTTTTTGTGCAGATATTCCTTGGACCTTTACCACATGTTCATGGTCACACTTTGATACTCGTAGGTTCTTAACTTAGTTTGTCAACTGGTCAACCTTATCTTTCAATTCTAAAATCTCAGAATCCATTTCCTTCTTTATATCTTTAATATTTATGCCCATTAACTGAATAGTGTCGGATATTGCATTTATCGTCTGCATTAGGGTCAGAACAATACCAAACTTTGATTTTATAGATTCATTAGTGTTAAATTCTATTTCCTTAATTCGCTCTTCATATCTCCTAAACTGTTCCTCAATCATTTTGTTCATTTTCATTTTCCTCTTCTTATGATCTAAGCTGAGAAGTGGATTCTTAATCTATGCGTCAATAGAAAAGTGCACACTCGTATGATCAAAACTGATGCAAAAAGTGGATGATCAAAGTAAGACAATCAAAAGCAATCTTTATGTTCAAGTGTGTGGAACAATACAATAATTCAAATAACTTGAAGTGTTGGTACCTGGAATATGCGATCTAACGCTGAGGTTCCTGTCTGTCTTCTCAAGGAGTGGGTGATGCGTCGAGGATCACCGGGCAACCACCTCGCTTCATGTCGGGTTCAATTGTCGTGAAGAAGGAGGTCAAGTGAACGGGAAGAGCCGACGCTGAGGTTGGATCAGGCCCCTCTAGTGTGCGCCGTTCCCGTTGTCCGATGAGCGGCGTCTGCACGCTGGGCGCCTCGCCCTCTCACTCTCTGGTGTGGTGATCCTTGTAAGGCCCCTACCCTCTCGGAAGAGACGAGCGAGCGTGTGTATGCATGAGACCGTAGGCGTCGGGAGCGAAACAAATCAGATACTACGTAGATACACAGAAGTCACCGGATCGGTGTGCAAACAAGCTCAATGATACAACTCGGAAGTTGTCCAATAAAATCTCAATGATACAAAGATTCTCGCTACAATACGGGTGGATAATACGGAAATCCGCTGCAGTGCGGAATAGGTGAAAACAAATATATGCCGCCGCTACAGTGTGGATCGGCCGAATATGACGTAGACCTCCTGCTACAGTGCAAGAAGTCGCCCTCGAGTCTCGACAGTCTTCATAACTTTTCTTTTCTTCGGTCTTCGGTCAATGATTTACTTCAAGTCTGCTCGGCAATAGATTTTCTTCTCTTTCTTTCGTTAGTTCACAATCACTTCATATAAACTCTAGAATCATCAATCTGGAAAGAAGATCCATGAGTAAGACCCATGGGGAGGAACAAATGAGGCTTGGCCCCCTATTTATAGGTTCCCTGCCCCCTCCTAGGGCTTCTAGAATCTTCTAACCTCCTTAGATAACTTTCTATTTCCGAAGCAATCTTGCATGTTCATTTACTATTTTTGGGAAATCACACCACTTATTTCTATTTTTTATTTTTCTCCTTTTTATTTTTCCTAGACTAAGGTTTTGTTTTACACTGTATATACAAGATTAATTAATTAATTTTAAGAGTTTGACCTAGGATAAACATCGATTCTAAGGGTCTAAGCTAGGGTTTTTGGTCGGGGAAATTAGGGGTTTGCCCACAATTAACTCAAGCATGTCAGTTCAAGGCTTTATTTACAATTACAGCCAAAACTCCAAGGGTTTCTAAGGGTTCAAGTTCGGTTTTCATCGGGTAAACTGAAGTTTTCAATCAATTTCAAGGATCAAACCTAAGGGTTTATGGATCAAAAGTCATATTTTAACACACACATGTCTAATGTACATATTCAACATGGTTTTGCATCTGACAATCAATTAAATCGGCCAAAATATGTATAATTTTTACCATTTTCTCAGTGAAAACATCACACAAAACTCATACAATCAATCAATTTTGGAAAAGAAATCAGGCACACTTCCCTACGGGATTTCATCCCGACATCGCTTAACCGTGGCAATCTCTTGCCACTAAGCTACACTTTTGTGGTGTTTGAAGAAGGGGAAAGACTAAGGTTGACATTACCTTGAACATGTTTTGGTCCCTCAAAGCTTCATCCTTTGCTTTCAAAGCCTAATTTGGAAGCATTTTTGGGGTGTCTTTTGGAGCCATTTTGGAGTACTTTCACACATAGTTCTCTTCACACAGGTCCAAGAACATCACGAAGCGTGTTCGTTGTACTTCTCTGACAATAAATATCAACCTTTTGTAGCTATTTTCAGCCACACTCGTAAAACTACAGGTTTCTTGAAAGGTTTCGGTTTTGGTGGGAGCAGCTGTTGCAAAATTGATGTAGGTTTTTTGAGCCTAAAACATCAGAATTGACAGACACTTGCAGGTGTTATTGGCTAGTTTTTTTGGGCTGTGTATTCAACCTTTTAGTGTCATTTTACTGCATATATTGAGCACATACACACCATGTATACTTCTGTGGATACCGCTTATGTACGTCCATGTGGTCATTGATATAGTGGTTACGTTCTTTGCATAAAGCCTTTTACGTTTGATAAAGAGGGTCGTGGTGAGGTTTTCTTGACTAGGAGACACCCAGATGTTGGGGTCTCTTTGATGATGTAGGTGGAAGACTTACCCAACCTCGCCATAGGAGATGTATGATAGTTGTTCATAGGTGCTCGATAAGCCTAGTTGGCTTCTGTTGGGTAACTAGTTATATGCAGTGGAGTGAGTGATTCACTATGCAAGAAAACATGTCAGTACTTGCAGTTTTATGATATTTTGACACTGGTCATATGCTCATTTTGCAGAGGATACTCTGGCAAATTTTTTCCAGATTTTTGGTTTAGTCAACTATACAGTGGTCGATTTACTCCTTGATACACTTATTCGTTGGTGTTCAGACTCTTCTAGCTCCATTATCATTCTATTCAGTTCTCTACCATCATGGCATCAGAGGTCTCAGGCACATCTGGTGGATCAGGGTCTAGTGCTAGTGTTCAGAGGAGGAGCTATAACTTGCAAGGCAAAGACCATTTTGAGATCCGAAAATTTGATGGCACAAACTTTGCTCTATGGAAGAATCAGATTAAAGATGTGCTGATTCAAAGGAGGCATTGGAAGCCAGTAAATGGGATTTCAAAGAAGCCTGCTGACATGGATGAAGATGATTGGGATGAGTTAGATGAAATGGCCAGGTCTACCATTTGCTTGCACCTGGCAGACAATGTTTACTTTACGTTATTAGATTGTGAAAGTGCAGAGGAGCTTTGGAAGAAGTTATGCAATACATATGAAAAAGAGACGGCATCAAATAATATCAGATGAGAAAATTATATGATGTTGGCATGAAGGACACAGATAGTGTTGCTGCTCATCTAAATGAGTTTGATGCTATATTCTCCCAGTTACAAGCTCAGAAAATGGATATGGATAATGATGAAAGCACTATTGTTGTTATGCACCCTACCATCATCATGTGATACGTTCTGCACAACTATTAGCAATAGTGCACATGGTGGTAAACTCATCTATGATGACATATGTGGAGCACACTTGAGTGAGGAGATTCGTAGAAAATCTATGGTTGGCACTTAGAGTGGAGAGATGCATATAATGTTCGTGATTCTTACCAAGGAAAGAATCAGCAACATGGCAGGAGCAAGAACAAGGAAAAGAATGGTCAATGGAATAAGAGTAGAAGTAAATCAAGGAAGAGGGATATGGAATGCCATAATTGTCATAAGAAAGGACATATGAAGAAAGATTGTTATGCATTAAAGAATGCTAAAGGTAAAGGACAGAATGTCGATGTGCATGTTAAACAGTTACCTGCACCATCTACTTCGATTGTGAAGATTGAAGAAATTAATGCTATTTCTGATGATGTTGATGTGCTCACACTTGATAGTACTCTACCAACTGAGGCACTTATGGCTGCTTCTCTTTCCCACACTTGGCTACTAGATTCTGGTGCTTCTTTCCATGTGACACCACATAGAGAATGGTTATCTAATTATGCAGCAAAGTCTCTTGGTACCGTGAGACTTGGTGATTCTTACCAGTGTGACGTTGTGGGGATTCGAGATGTGGTTGTGCAGTTCATTGATGGTTCAAAATTTAGTATGCATAATGTACGCAATGTACCTCAGTTATCATGCAGTTTGATGTCAGTTGGTCAACTTGATGACCTTGGTTACAAGGTAGTCTTCTATGCTCAGTCCTTTCGTATATCAAAGGGAAATATGGTTATTGCAAAAGCAAGCAAAGTTGGCTCACTTTATCCTTTATTTGTATCATAGAAAGAACACTTGTTAGCTATTACTGAACAGCCTATGGCTTGTATTTGGCATGGTCGTTTGGCCCATATATCTCATAGTGGAATGGAAAATCTTTCTTGTTCTGACTACTTGTGTTATCTTTCTCTGATTTCTCATTTTGTGAGCATTGTAAATATGGAAAGCAAACCAGAAATGTGCATAGAATGCACATTGACTCTTCAATTCAGCCTTTAGATCTCATCCCATACAGATGTGTATGGTCCTATGCCCACTAGGCCCTTAGGTGGTTCTCTTTACTTTCTCACTTTAATAGATGATCGTACTAGAAAATTCTGGGTATATCCTATCAAATCAAAGGATGAGGTATTCTCTAGTTTCAAAAAATGGTTTGCTTCAGTTGAGACTGAAAAAGGAACTAAGCTTAAGGCTTTACGTTCAGATAATGGGGGTGAGTATACCTCACATGAATTCAGCCTTTTTGTCAGTCTAGAGGGATTTGTAGAGAGTTTATAGCTCCTTATACCCCAGTACAGAATGGTGTAGCTGAAAGGATGAATAGAATTATTCAAGATAGAGTAGTTTCTATGTTGCATCATGCAAACCTCTCACAAGGCTTTTGGGCAGAAGTAGTATTGACTGCAGTTCATGTGATTAACGTTTCGCCTAGTACTGCCAAAGGTCTAAAAGTGGCACAAGAGTTATGGATAGGGAAGCCAACATATTATGATCATCTTTGAGTTTTTGGGTGTGAAACATATGTTCATATACCCAAGAGTCTTAGACAAAAGTTGAACCATAAGTCAAAGAAATGCATTTTTCTTCGATATGGTTGAGAATGACAATTTGGATATCGCTTATGGGATCCTGAAACACGGTCAGTGATCAGTAGTGATGTCATTTTCAATGAGTCTAAGATGCATAAACAGCCCATTAAGGAGGTTGAAGTGAGAAGAGTGGTGTTTGAGGATACTAGTCCTCCAGCTAGCATGCACAAAAATGTTGCACATAGGGATGTTCAAGAGAATGTCTGATCAGATCAGTGTGCACATGTTCCTGTTGAGCAACCATTGAGACGCTCTACACGTGTCTCACATCCACCTAATAGATATGTTCCAAGTTTAGATTTTGTTATGCTAACAGATGCTGGTGAGCCTTCTTGCTACAAAGAGGCAATGTAGACAGAGGATCATGTCAAGTGGGAGCGTGCCATGAAGAGTGAGTTGGATTCTATTCACAAGAATGGTACTTGGGATTTAGTACCCTTGCCAAATGGCAGGAAAGCTTTACCATGTAAATGGGTATATAAGCTGAAATTCACATAAGATAGTGCTTCTCCAAAGTATAAAGCATGACTTCTTGCAAAGGGTTTTAGGCAACAACATGGTGTTGATTTCGAGGAAATCTTCTCTCCAGTGGTCAAGATGACTACCCTGTGCATGTTGCTTGGATTCGTTGCAATGGAGGACTTAGAGTTAGTCCAAATGGATGTGAAAACTACTTTCTTGCATGGAGATCTTATAGATGAGATCTATATGGAACAACCAAAGGGTTATGTAGCTCTTGGCAAGGAAATTCTAGTTTGTAAGCTCAAGAAGAGCTTGTATGGACTTAAACAATCCCCTAGACAATGGTACCAAAAGTTTGATGCTTTTATGAAGTCTCAAGGCTATTCTCGAAGCAATGAGGATCATTGTCTCTACACAAAGAGATGCTCAGATGGCAATTTGATATGTTTGATACTTTATGTCGATGATATGTTGATTGCTGGGAAGTCCTCTTATGACTTGTCAATTCTCAAAAAGAAGTTGAGTCAAACATTTGATATGAAGGATTTGGGGGATGCCAAAAATATTCTTGGCATGTGCATTACTCGTGATAGGAGTAAAACATGCATATATTTGTCTCAAAGTGAGTACATATCCAAAGTACTTCACAGGTTCAATATGCAGGGTTGAAAGGCATTGAGTACACCTTTACCCACATATGTGAAATTGAGCAAGGATGATTGCCCCAAATTAGATGAGGAAAAGGAATTCATGACCAAAATTCCCTATCAGTCTGCTATTGGTAGTCTCATGTATGCTATGGTAGCTACGAGACCAGACATTGCATTTGCAGTGGGAGTTCTGAGTAGATATATGTCTAATCCTGGCAAGAAACATTGGGAAGCAGTCAAGATGATTTTGAGATATCTGAGTGGCACTAAGGACAAGTGTCTATGCTTAGGTAGAGGGAAAGCATCCATTATTGGTTACATAGATTCTGACTATGTTGGTTCTGTAGACAATCGTAAGTCTACATCAGGGTACATTTTTCATTTTGCTGGAGGTGTTATCTCTTGGAGATCTCATCTTCAAGAATGTACACTTGTTTCCACCACAGAAGCAGAGTATGTTGCAGCAAGTGAGGCATGTAAGGAAGCATTGTGGCTTTCTCGTCTTGCTTGTGATATGGGTTTACCTCAGCATGTACCTCGTTTGCTCAGTGACAGTCAGAGTGCCATTGCTTTGGCTAAGAATCCGGTCTATCATGCAAAGACCAAGCACATTGAGGTGAGATATCGCTTCATTAGAGATTGCTTAGCCACTGAGCACATTATTCTTGAGAAGATTCACACTCGAGATAATGCTACAGATGCTTTGACTAAAGCTCTACCACATGATAGCTTTCGACACTGTTGTCACTTGATGGGGGTTACTTGATTCTCGATCTTACACAGTCACTTGTATACTGTGTAACAATAGTGGGAGATTGTTACCGTTAGTGTCCATGTGAAAGGCCAAATGGCCACAGGACACTTCTTTGTATATGTTCTTTAATAAAACATATAGTGGTCTACTCAGCCATGGACTGTAAGTTCGACCGCATTTGTAAGACCTAAGAGGTCTGTCTTCATGCTCCATGTGTACTGTGTTTTCTGAGTATTCTGTAGTCTCTGTGCGGAGTACCGTATGCGGCCTTAGGAGGTCCGTTTTCTACTCCGAGGGTATCATCGTGGAGCTCACGATAAGGAGAGCACATCGTGTTGCATCGCCATCGAATTACTTCACTATACTCTGCCTTTGTAGAAGATAAAGCAACAGTAGGTTGCTTCTTTGAAGACCATGATAGGTTTATCACCTACAAAATATAGGTAACCTGAGGTACTCCTTCTATCATCTTTGCAACCTGCCCAATCTGCATCTGAATATATCTTGATGTCCAAGTCTGAGGTATAAGGAAAGTATAGTCCTTGATTTTGAGTGCCCTTAAGGTACTTCAAAATCCTCTTGGCAGCTTCCAAGTGAGGTGCCCTAGGTTTGTGCATAAATTGGCTTAAGACACTTACTCCATAAGCAATATCAATCCTTGTCAATGTAGCATAGTTCAAGCTTTCCACTATGCTTTGGTAACTTGCAATATTCTCAAGCACATCACCTTCAGGAGCACTTAAGTTTTGGTTTGCCTCCATTGGAGTGCTTGCTACCTTGGCATCCTGCAACTAAAACGTCTTTAACATGTCTTGTATGTACTTTCTTTGAGTAATGTAAATTCCAGAGTTAGTATAGACTAACTCAAGTCCAAGAAAATACTTTAGTGATCCTAGATCACTAATTATGAACTCCTGCATCATCTGATTCTTAATTTGCTTGATGCCATTAGCATCATTACCTGTGAGTATGATATCATATACACATAGGTATATTACCTCTGAATTACTCCTCTTAACAAACAAAGAAGTATTTTCTTTACTCATGATGAATCCTTGATCCTGAAGGTATGTAGTCAACCTATGGTTCCATGCCCTAGGTGCTTGGTTCAATTCATAAAGAGCTTTGTTCAATTTACACACATATGTTACCTTGCTTGGATCCTCATAGCCACGAGGTTGAGACATCTACACCTCCTCTGAAATCCAGCCATTTAGAAATGCATTTTTTACATCCAATTGATACATGTTCCAATTCTTTGATGTAGCCACACTTACCAATACCCTAATGGTTGGCATTTTTTCCACAGATGAGAAGGTTTCTTCATAATGAACTCCTTGGGTTTGTGCAAAACCCTTAGCCACAAGTCTAGCTTTGTACCCACTTATTGATCCATGAGAATTCCTCTTGATCTTATAGATCCATCTAGAACTAATTACCTTCATAGACTCCTTTTTTGGTACTGGCTCCCAAGTATCATTCTCCTTGAGTGCTTCAATTTCCTCATCCATAGCTTCCTTCCATTCTACCTTGGTTTTTGCCTCTTCATATAATGATGGCTCTTCAAATGACAAGTCTTTTGCAAGATAAACAAAATGCTTAGTAACTAAGGAAGTGTCATACCCATATTTGATTAGCTTCTTGCTCTCCCTTTGTGATCTTCTGATTGCTTGGTTGGATGATTGGGTATATCTTCTAACTTCTTCATCATGACTTTGCCTTTGGATTTCCATGCCTTGAATTTTGCTAAGTTGATGATGTCCTCATCGTCTGAGTTATGTCTTCAATCTGATTAGGCTCCTCCTTAGTGAGGCTTGGAAACTCCTGTTCCAAGTCATAAGGTAGCTTTACTTTCCTGCATTCACTTTCACACCAAGAGTCATTGTCATCAAAGACAACATCTCTACTGACCATGAATCCTTTGTTGGAAGGCTTGTAGAACCTGTATCCTTTCTGATTCAAGTCATACCCTATGAAAATGCACTTCACTACCTTAGGGTCTAGCTTACCTCTTATTTGAGAAGGGATATGCACATAAGCAACACATCCAAAGATCTTGCAATGATCAAGTGAAGGTATTCTACCATGCCATGCTTCATATGGGTTCATCCCATCAAGAGATTTTGATGGCAACCTATTTACAAGATAAGTAGCAGTAGGTACACTCTCTGTCCACAAGCAATTAGGTATTTTTTTCTCATTTAACATTGACCTAGTTGTTTCAACAATTATTCTATTTCTCCTCTCTGCCAACCCATTTTGCTCAAGGATATACCTTGTTGTAATCTCTCTCTTGATTCCTCTATCCTGCAAGAATGCATCAAACTCATTTGAGAAGTACTCACCTCCTCCATCTGACCTTAGTCTCTTTAGACTTATTCCTATTTGGTTCTCAACAATTGCAAGATACTTTTTAAAGCAACTGAATACTTCATCTTACTTCATCTTTGTGCTTCATAGAATATAAGATAGTACACCTACTGAAGTCATCAATGAAATATACATAATACCTTGATCCAAAAATTGAGGGATCCTTACTTGGTCCCCATACATCTGTATGGACAAGCTCTAGGTAGTCCTCATGCATGTAGGCTTTCGTTGAGAAGGGTAACCTGTGAGATTTTCCAAACTGACAAGCAGCACATTTATAGATCATGTGTTGCTTGGATACATTAGGTATCCCAAGCACACATTGATCTCTACATATTTGCTTTAAGGTTCTTTCACCAACATGCCCTAATCTCTTATGCCAAATTTCAAGCTCTGATAGTGTTTGGTCTTTGTAACTATAAAGTACAATATTATTCTCTTGAATCCATGTTGAGGATCCTCCACAAATGATCCATATTGGTTGAATCTGAACTGCAAGCCCTTTTCCACAATCTGTCCAACACTCATCAAATTCTTGGTAATTGTAGGTACATATAGAACCTTGCTCAATAGATTTCTATTTCCATCAGAGGTTTTAACATTCTCTACCTTGATCACTGAGTGCTTGGTGTCATCACCTGTTTGTAATTGACGCTTACCCTTTGGTTCCTCAAGGTCAGAGAGAAGAGCTACATTGCCTGCAACATGCTTTGAGCATCCTAAGTCAATGTAGAAGAGATGGTCATCATTTATACCTAGTTTTGAAGTCATATTCATAATCAGAAGAGAATCCTCTTGCTACTCTATATAGTTTTTGTAATCTTTCCTTGATTTGTAGCCTCCTTGGTAGTTGCTATTGTAGTTGTTGTTGTAGTTGTTATTGTATCCTTGATGGTGATTGAATCTTCCTCTTGATTGTGTATATCCACCTCTTTAATATCCTCTACCTCTTTGGTTCTTGAAGTTCCTGTAACACTCATCTTCAGTATGATTTGACAATCCAAAAATATTACATGGTGAGGAGTTATAAGGTCTCCCCCTACCTTGCTTACCTCCTGTGCCCCTTCCTCTTGAGGTTCTACCTCTCCCTGCATAACTGGCTTGGGAGGTAGCTCCTTCATCCTCAATCTTCTTGTTCTTCCCTTTATCTTTGGACTTACTTTTATCGGTGTATAGGGCAGAAGAGCTATTACCTCTTGATGAATCTCCATTCTTGTTGAGCTTGGCTTCATGGGTAAAGAGTTGCCCCATGAGTGTGGTAAGATCTGGAATCTGCATATCCATGTACAATTCCATGGAAGTTATGAAGCTCTCCCATTTGTCCTCAGCTTTAATACCATTGATTACTTGTCTTACAATCTGGTCCTCTTCAATCTCTTCTCTTATTCTTGGAAATTGATCTGCTACAACTTTGACTTTGGTCACATACTCTGAGATGCCTTGCTTGGGTTGCTTTCTTTGAGTGGTAAACTCAATCCACAATTGGTTCTTCCTAGCCCTTGTGTTGGAAGAGAAATAGGAAGACAATGTTTCCCAAGTTTCTTGGGATGTCTTACAGTTTCTAATGTGTGGAAGAATAAAATCAGAGATTGATTTAAGTAAGTATAACCTTGCTAATGCATCCTTGGCACACCATGTATTGATTTTTTCATGTTCTCTTGTAGGTTGTCCTTTGCTTCTGAAAATGGGCATCTCCTCATCTCTTGATATGTATCCATAGAGGCTCCTTCCTTGCAAGTATGTTTTCATCCTCAAGGACCATGCTTGATAGTTGTTCCTATCCAATTTATCAATGAAAGAAGGAAAACCATCACCCATTTTACCTTAGCTTTGCTCTGATACCACTGTTGGGAAAGATGGATGGACACTTCAAGAAATGAGTAGGTACATTTTTGTTCACACACCTGCTGGTTGTTATGCCCCGTGCTTCCAGTACAATAGGAATTAGAAAAATTCCTTTTGGAGATATCAAA
>CM035441.1:116183851-116191351 GCA_020310875.1 Ceratopteris richardii | reverse complement strand
GGACGTCTCCAAGAGGAAGAAGCGCAGATAAGTTTAACCCAGTTATCAAGAAAGTGAAGAACGCTAGTAGCGATTCCGGTGGATCTGTGGCACAGTCTATCAAAGATATAGTCACTCCAGAATCTACCAGGACGTAGTATGCAGTTAACCTAACACCATCTGGTCAAGATTTGAATTTGTCTAAGGATAGAAGCGTGTTGGCCAACGAAATCAGTGAAGGTGAAACATTACCTTGTTCTGGTGAAAATACGACAAATTTTGGTGATACTTCGGTGCCCGTTGCCGAGGGTTCACAATCTTTCGGTGACGGTTTACCATTTCCTGTTGAATCTTCATTCCGGTCGCCACTATTTGGAGTAAACTTCCCTACATTTGATATCAAGGAGAAAGGTGGCTTATTCAAAACTGAATTCCGAAGGATCCTGAACGATATTATCAAGCCGGAAAGTGCACAGGCTGATGATACAGATTCTGACGGTTCAGATATTCAGCCTCGAGACTCAGAAGATAGTAACAATACAATCGTCAGCACGATGAGTGGACATCAACAACAACAACAACAACAACAACAACAACAACAACAACAACAACAACAACAACAACAATAGCAATAGCAACAACAACAGCTATTTCCACCCCGACTGACTCCAATAGGAGTAACATACACCAAATTCGGTGGGTTTCCAGGTGATGATCCTGATGCCCACGTACGTACTTTTGAAATTAGTTATGCAGTATTAAATCATCCCCCTGATCCGACATACAAAGCTATTGTATTCCAGTCTACATTGGTTAATGAGGCAGCCAGATGGCTCACAGAATATGATTTTAATCATTTTGTGACTTATGAAGCAGTAAGGGATGCATTTTTGCAGAGATTCCGGTTAAAGAAAAATCCAACAGAAATTTTTTATTATTTGCAGAACAACAAACAGAAACTGCACCAGACAGTGCAGGAATATGCCACCCTGTTCCAAACGCATTTGAGGCAACTACCGCCGACCCATGCAAACCTACCGGATGATGTCATCACTCAATGGTTTATTAATGGGTTAACTCCGCAGCTCAGACAGATTATGATCATCCACTGTGTGGGAGCTATGACATTAGATGCGGTTATTGCAATGGCTTTGCAGCTCGAGAATAAGGTAGGAGGATTTACAAAAGACCTGGAATGGTTAAAAGCAAGTAAGAATGTTGCCGAAGATCCGACCAGACAGATGTACTGCACCACATGCAAGAATTTAGGGCATACCAGTACCACTTGTGCCCTTAATCAATTGTTTTGCGCTATCTGCAATATGATCGGACATTCCATCGAAAATTGTGCATACAACGCCAAAGTGCAGGGAACAGCAACAGTAAATGCAATTATACAAGAACCAAGGCAGCCTGCCAATCACTATGTACCTCCTCAAATGAGAAACAACCAGCAGCAAGGCTACCGAAATTATCGAGGACAGCGAAATAATAACTACAATGCAAACCGCTGGCAGACAGGTCCACCACAAGAAGGTAATGCTTTGCCACCTCCTTGTTGTCATTTCTGTGGTGAATTAGGACACATTCGAAGATTTTGTAAAGATGCGGTAGAATATGATCAAAGGAAGAAGGAGCGCCAAAACCCAATGACAAATATGGTTCAGATCACACCCTTGGAAACACAAGCTACAGTAGTTTAGACCAGATCCGGTAAGCCACTGCAACCAGCAGCTGAAGTGTTTGAACCAGGTATACGTGAACAACATAGAATGTATGACAAAGCTAGTCAGTGGACCACCACAGAACTTCCAGTCTTCCCAGATCCAACTCCGGTGACCCAAGTTCCACTGCCAAATGAAGGATCGCAGGAACCAGAGTCCACTCCAGTAACAGATGCATCATCTTCAGAATCGATGAAAAGTACAAGTCAAGTAAATCAAGCATGGGAAATTTTATCTAAAGCGTCCATTACTCTTCCTCTTGGACAGTTACTTGCACTAGTACCATGAATCCGTCAACAATTCCAACAACAGTTTAGTACTGAGTCTGCCTGCATTCCAGCAACGACAATAGTACAACCAGAAACTGACTCTACAGTGGATCACTCGGTTCCTTTAATTACGGTATGGTACAAAAATCATAAAATTACTCAAGTATTAATTGATGGTGGGTCCGGTGTAAACATAGCTACTGCAGCACTGTGTAAAAAATTAGGATGGACGAAAATTTAACCTGTGCAGTTTTTTGTTAGAATGGCCAACCAATCCAGAGTCCATCCAGTAGGACTCGTACGGAATTCTTTTCGGCCGTCCTTGGCTGAAACAAGCCAAGGTCATAAAGGATTGGTCCACACAGGAACTCACTTTCAAAGACAATCACCAAAAATATGTTGTAAAATTAGACGTTATTCAGCCATGTGAACTACATGCTAGACCTTATGTAGCAGAACCAGTTCACATGCTAGATGGTTTGTCCGATGATGAGGAAGAAGAATTTTTGAAGAATAACATAGATTTAATTTCCTTAGGGACTGTTGATTTACAATCTGTTGTAGATCACTGGAATCTGGCAGTTTGTACGGTGATGCCTGTGACCGAAGAAGTAGAAACAGAAAACACTGCTGCTAAGAATGAAACTACTATACAACAACTTTTACAATCAATCAATGATTCAGAAAAACCTCGACAATTCTATGTCCCAGAAGATCAGTTGATCACATATAATTTAGGGGATGAAGTTAATCCACGACCTGCCAAAATAAAGGAAGGATTGTTTGAAGTATTTCAAGCAGATCTGATCCAGTTACTTCGTGAGTTCGTTGATGTTTTTGCATGGGATTACCGTGACATGAAGGGTCTGGATCCTCGCATATATCAGCATCGAGTTGTACTTAAACCGGAAGCAAAACCACTTAAACAATCCAGCTACCGGATGAATCCTAACTGCGCAGCACAGGTAAAGGCAGAGCTTGATAGGTTATTAAAAGTTGGATTCATTGTTCCAATAGAACATGCTTAGTGGATATCACCCATTGTTATCGTCCCTAAGAAGAATAAGCAGCTACGCATATGTGTGGATTACCGAAAACTGAATGCAGCTATGGTGCCAGATCCATTTCCCCTTCCATTCCTTGACACCATGCTTGACAGAGTAGTAGGACATGAAATGTACTCATTCTTAGATGGATACAATGGTTACAATCAGGTCGGAATGGCTGAGGAAGATATACCAAAAATAACGTTCATTACCAATTGGGGTGTTTTTGCTTGTACTGTTATGTGGTTTGGATTAAGAAATGCCCCCAGTACTTTCCAGAGGTGTATGCAAGAAATATTCTCCCATTATCTTAACTCTTTTATGCAAGTATATCTTGATGATTTCTCTTTATTCGGTAGGATGGAAGCACACTTGTTCCATTTACGGTGTTGCTTTGAGAAATGCAGAGAATACAGACTCTGCCTGAACCCAAACAAATCTGTGTTTGCGGTTTCATGTGGTAAGTTACTTGGCCATATTGTATCTGCACAGGGCATACAAGTCGACCCAGATAAGGTTGCAGCTGTGCTAGAAGCACCTGTACCTACTACACCAAAGGAAGTAATGTGTTTCATGGGTCAAGTAAGATGGCATGGTCGTCATTTATGGTGGCTCGCTCATTTAGCCATTCCACTCAATCGTTTAATCACGAGTACTCCTAAACAGTTCGATTGGACTCAGGAATGTCAAACAGCATTTGATCGTCTCAAAAGCTTATTAACGCAGGTTCCAATTCTACAACCTCCTGATTGGGAACGTTCATTTCATGTTTTTGTTGACGCATCAGATATCGCCATTGGGAGTGTCTTAATGCAACAAATTGATAAGTGGTTTCGGCCTGTTTATTATGCGAGTAGAAGACTTGCTCCTGGAGAAAAGAATTACTCTGTAACTGAAAGAGAATGTCTGGGTTTAGTGTATTCTGTAAAGAAATTCAGACACTATTTACTTGGCCGCAAATTTACTTTTCATGTAGATCATGCTGCACTTGTCTATCTGGTACGACAACAGCATTTAGGAGGTCGATTAGCGCGTTGGGTTCTACTTTTACAAGAGTTTGATCACGAAGTAATTCATCAGCCCGACAGTTCATATGCATTAGTAGATTTCCTTTCTCGCTTAGATTCCGGTGAAGCTCCGGTCGGTGTAGATGACACCACACCAGCGATTTATATTACTGAACCAACTAATGATGAATCTGCAGAACCCCCTATGCCATCTACATATTATGATCAGATATTAACTTTTCTTACTGATGGCTGTATTCCTGCTCAGACCTCTCCTGCAATGCGTAGGAAGATTGTAGTGTACAGTCGCAGATTCCGGCTAATTGCTGGAGAAGTGTACTATATGGATCACACTAGAGTTTTACTTCATTGTATTCCTCCACATGAAGTAAACTCAGTTATAGCTTTGGCACACTCAATACCTTTCGGTGGGCATTTTGCAGCAGATTTAACATACCGGAAAATTCTGCAAAGCAGACTATGGTGGCCTACTATGTACAGGGATGTATCTCAGTTTGTCAAACAGTGTGATAATTGTCAGAGGTCTGGATAGCCCTTACAACGCCATTTTTTCCCCCTACAACCTGTCTTGCCTTTGGAGCCTTTTCAAAAGTGGGGTCTAGATTTTATTGGACCTATTACATCTCTAGCAATACTCAGTAATAACCGCTACATTCTGACATGTACAGATTATGCTACCAGATGGGCAGAAGCATGGGCTTTATGGTTTGCTACAGCTGTTTCGGTAGCAAAGTGTTTAATGAAGGATGTTTTTCCACGTTTTGGCTTACCTCTGGAGCTTGTGACAGATCAAGGCACGCATTTTGTTAACAATTTAATGAAAGTACTCACACATTCTTTTCAGATTATGCATAAGTTCAGTTCACCGTATTATCCTCGTGCAAATGGCTTAGCTGAAAGTACAAACAAGACTTTGTTGAATATGCTTCGTAAACTGATTTTGGAATCACCGGAAAGATGGGATCAACTGTTACCTGCAGTATTATGGGCATACTGGACTACATACAAGGCAGCAACAGGACTAACACCTTTCAAACTGGCTTATGGGCTAGAAGCCATAGCACCAATGGAAATTGTTGTGCCAAGTTTACGTGTGGCCATCACTCAGAAGTTGTTACCGGAAGATTCTTTATCATTTCGGCTGGATACACTCAGAGAATTAGATGAGCATCGATGGACAAGTTTTCTGACTCTTCAAGAAGTCCAGCTACGGCAAGCTCGCACACATGATCGCTATCTTAAAACGCCAATTTTTTCGGTAGGACAACTTGTGCTGTTTTATAATGCAAAATCAAATCGTTCTGTGGGAAAATTCAAGTTACGATGGTTTGGTCCTTACCGGATTACTAAACAAGTGGACCCAGTAACTTTTCGGTTGACTACTTTGATCGGAATTCCTCTTCCGAAGGTGATAGATGGTTCAAAGTTGCGGCCGTATCATCAAGTACCTGATTCGCACTAAAGTATCCTGCGGTTGCCCACGTATTTTTTGGTTTTTTCTTTTCCTTTTTAGTTTTGCGTGCTTAATAAAAAGTTTCTGTAAATATCATCGTTTTGCTACCTAATTATGCTCAACAGCCGCCCTACATTATCGTTCTGTTCATGCATGCACACCGCAGTTATGAAGTTATCATCTCAATATCAAGCGATGATTAACGAATTTAATTACTTCTCGGTACCAAGTATCTACTTAACCTTTTTTGTTTTGCTGTTAATCGCTATTGTGTTTACGTGATTTGTGTGCTTGTGTTCTCTGTATACCTTGCGCAATTGTGTTATCGTGCTTGCTATTGTCTGTGCATCATGGAAGCTCTGGCAAACTTTGCCGCCTTCCGTGAAGGACTCCCTACTAATGTAGGTGAGTTCCTGCGTGTCCGTGGGTTGGCCAATTTCGCTGAATTGCCTTGGCATTCAGTGGATTGCCACCCTTTCTACGCACAACTCATCGCCACCATCGCTGCCACACCTGCTACAGAGCAGAGTTGGCCTATCACTTCCTTGCCCTCTCGTACCGTAATTACCCTCCAAACCTTTGCCGATGCATTTTGCCTCTCTCCGCAAGGTCGGGAGAATGGCCCTAATCTGCCGTTAGCCACAATGAAACAATTGTTCCCTAGGCACTCTTCTAATGAATATGCAATCCTCTGTCGCCCCGAGCCTGAAAGATCAACACTCCAATTTTTAGTTGCCATCTTGAACCTGCAAAAGCGCACATATGGAATATCTCGCCCCTTTTACTCCGCCATCGATCTAGCTTCCAGAGAGCCTGTAAATTTTGCATCATACTACTTCTGCCGCATTCACAAAGAATGCGTCTCAATCATCAAACAGGTCAATAAGGGAGAGATGCCAAGGTCGAGACTGTCGCACATCCTATCTTTTCTATTTTCGACCATTCTAGTAGCACACCCACCACCTCGAGGACCCGTTCTGCATCATGAAGAATCTGCACAGGTCTTAGAAGATGATGAAGAGGATGACGAAGAGATTTTCCACCTCCTCCACCGGAAAAGAATCAGAATTAGTTCATTTGACAGTGAAGTACAAGGTTCAGCTGCAAATTATAAAGTAGATAACAATGAAGAGGAAGGGAATGAAGATGAGACTTTCCACGACACCGCAACATCAATTCATCATGATTCATCAGTGCAGTCTTCTTCAGAGAAAACCCAAGAGCATGAGGATGCGAACAACTCTGCAGATAATTCTACTAAAGAACAATCTCAGCAACAATCTGAACAGGAAGAGCAACAGGATGAACAACCTATAATTAAAGAAGTTTTTGAAGAACTGATTAGAGCAGTGGAGTCTACAGTTGCCGACCATGAGGATACTACACAACAAACCACCGAAAAGGTAATCGACACAACTACTATTCTTCTTACTCATCCACCCGAACCTCCAATTCAACCCACCATCCCTGTTCCACCCATTGTCACTGAGGAACCTACCGCTTCTTCATCCTCATCACCAAATTACTCACCACTAAATTCCCAGCAGCTCCTCACAGCCTCTTCATCTCAGCCCCATCCTCATATTACGGTTCCGTCAATTCCTATATTTTCTAAGCTAGCATCCATGGGACAAATGCTAATCCAACTATCGCAACAACTACCTATACAAATGAAGGAAGTGGTAGATAACATCCGAGATGAATTACAACATAAGGTTGATGTTCTGGAAGCTGATATTAGCCCACTCCAGGAAGAACTCGTCAAAGTCAAAGCAAAAAATCATAATTTAAGAGAACAGATTAAGGAGCTACAGGCCCGACTTGCCGACCAGGAGACAATTATAAATCAAAGAGATGCTGTCTTGACCGAAGTCAGAACAAAGGAAGACTTATTGTGCACTGCAGAGGCTGAAAATAGGCATTTGAAACAGTTAGCCCAAGACAAGGAGGATGCACGTATAACTTTAGGCAATCTGTTAGAAGAAACGAGGCAACAACTAA
>CM035441.1:116163851-116168851 GCA_020310875.1 Ceratopteris richardii | reverse complement strand
CCAATCTCTTTGTCATTATGTCTGCTATCTGATCTTTAGTAGAAATGTATTCCACTTCAATCTCCTTCTCCATTACCTTTTCTCTGAGAAAATGATACTGTATCTCTATGTGCTTTGTCCTTGCATGAAAAACTGGATTTGCTGCAAGATAAAGTGAACTCATATTATCTCCATGTATTGTAGGTGTACCTTGATCAATGCCCAAGCTTTTGAACAATGTCTGCATCCATATAACCTCCTTAGCTGCTTCCACAAGTCCTTTGTACTCTGCTTCAGTTGATGATAATGCTACTGTATGTTGTTTCTTTGAACACCAACTTACAAGCTTATCACCAATATATATCATGTAACCATGAGTTGATCTCCTGTCATCTTGATTACCTGCCCAGTCTGAGTCACTGTAGGCTCTCAACTTCAAATATGATGTAAAAGGATAATATAATCCTTCCTTTATAGTTCCTTTGATATATCTGAGAACTCTTTGACCTGCAATCCAATGTGTGTCCTTTGGACAATGCATGAATTGTGACAAAACTCCCACTGCATAACTAAGATCAGGTCTTGTTAGTGTAGCATAAATCAAACTACCCACAAGAGATTGATACTTCCTCATATCTTTGTATTCTGCACCATCATATTTACTGAGCTTGTGATTAACTTCAAGTGGAGTTGAAGCTTCTCTACAATTTTCCATATCAAACTTCTTCAATAGATTCAGAAGATACCTTTCTTGTGATACACATATGCCATGATCTGTATAAGTGACTTCCATTCCAAGAAAGTATGAAAACTTTCCTAGATCACTGATCTTAAACTCTTTCTCAAGTAATCTCTTTACCTCCTTGATTCCTTCATCTGAAGTACCTGTGATTATAATGTCATCTACATAAATACAAATGTAGATTGTACCTTCCTCTGTTCTTTTGATAAGTAGACTTGAATCTGCTTTTGAACTTTGATATCCAAGTTCATTGAGATACTTCACCATTCTATAGTTCCAAGCTCTTGGAGCTTGCTTCAATCCATACAATGCTCTTCTCAACCTGCAAACAAAATTTGGATACCTGGAATCTATAAACCCTTGAGGTTGTTCCATGTATACCTCATCTGATATGTATCCATTCAAGAATGCATTCTTTATATCCAATTGACTTAGAGTCCATCCTTTTGAAGCTGCAATAGCAATGATTGTCCTTATAGTTGACATCTTAGCTACAGGATTGAATGTCTCATCATAATCTATGCCATAGGTCTGGGCATAGCCTTTCACCACCAGTCTAGATTTGTATCTGGCTATACTTCCATATGCAAGCTTCTTCACTTTATAAACCCATTTATTTCCAATAACTTTGTTACCATTTGGTTTAAGAACAAGTTCCCATGTCTTGTTCTCCTCCAGTGCATTAAACTCTTCCTTCATTGCTTCTTCCCATTGCTTCTTACCTTTAGCTTCATCATAGTTCTGAGGTTCTTCATCATCTTTGACCATATATGCATAGTTCTTCTGAGTTATGTAAGAAGTATCATAAGAATACCTTTCTGGTTGTCTTCTAGTCCTACTTGACCTTCTTGGTTCACATTCTTCATAAGTTTTTGGATACACCTCTTCATCAAATATAGGAGCTTCTTCATTCCTTCTTGTTAATCCACTTCTGGATGTACTTGCTTGCATATAGTCTTCATCTCTATTCACCTGCACAATTGATTTTCCTTTCTCACATCTTCTTACCTCTTCTTCAAATTCTTCAGCTGTATGACTTTGATCTGCATACCAACTTTTCTGTTCATCAAATGTAACATCTCTAGAAACAATAAATTGTTTGGTTAGAGGATTCCACAATCTGTAACCCATCTGCTTTTCATCATAACCAATAAACACATATTTTTCTGCCTTTGGTTCAAGTTTATGCCTAAGTTGTGATGGCACATAAGCATATGCAATTGATCAAAACACTCTACAATGATCTAGTGTTGGTTTCTTACCCCACCAAGCTTCATATGGAGTCATTCCATTTAGAGCTGCACATGGTAATCTATTCACAAGATATGTGGCTGTATTTACAGCCTCAGCCCAAAGATAATTTGGACAATTCTTCTCCTTCAGCATAGCTCTAGCAAACTCAACCAAAGTCCTGTTCCTTCTTTCTGCTACACCATTTTATTGTGGTGTATACCTGTAGGTTATTTCTCTCTTAATACCTACATTCTAAAGATAATCATTGAACTCTTGGGAGAAGTATTCTCCCCCTCCATCAGACCTCAGTCTTTTACGCTTTTGACCTGTTAATCTCTCTGCATATGCATGAAAATGCTTGAAGGCTCCAAACACTTCTGATCTTTCCTTCAAAACATATAATGTTATCCATCTTGTAGCATGATCAATGAAAAGAACATAATACCTTGAGCCATTGATAGATCCTTCTTTTGTTGGTCCCCATACATCTGTATGAATGAGCTCTAGTAATCCATCATGTTTGAATCCTTTCTGTTGAAATGGTAACCTGTGTGCTTTACCCATTTGACATGCTTCACATTTATAAACCATATGTTGACTTTGCACATTTGGTAGTCCTAGTACAGACTGATTAGCAACCATAGCTTTAATTCCTCTTTAATTGAAATGACCTAATCTCTTATGCCAGAGATCAAGTTCTGTAATCACTCCTTCACCATGTGTGCGCAAAGCTTGACCAATGTTCCCTTGTACTCTTAAAGTAAAGAGTCTACCTTCTTTCTTACCAGAGACAATCTGATTATATCCATTCTCTAGATCTTCCACAAATACTCCATTTGTAAACCTGACTTGAAAACCTTTTTCAACTATCTGTCCCACACTAATCAAGTTTTTAGGTATTGTAGGAACATACAAAACATTGGTTAGCAAATCTGCTCCACTCTTGCATTTCACTTTTCCAATTGAATGTACACTATGTCTTGTATTATCACCTGTTTGAACTATGTGACTAGAAATGCCTTTTTCCAATTCTGACATCAATTCTATGTTTCTTGACAAATGATTAGTACATCCAGAGTCAATGTAAAATACCTTTAGATCTTCTTTATCTAATGTGCTGATTGAATTCATCATCAATGATGTATGACTTTCATTCTGTGTGTCATTTGCATAGTTGTAGTAGGTGGTGTTGTAGGATTGATTTTGTCCCCAACTTCTTCCTCCACCTCTACCATAGCCTCCTCTTTGATTTTGTCTACCTCTTTGGAAATTACTTTGATATCTTCCACCTCGGCATCTACTATTGTTGTTTTGATTCTGGTTTGATCCTTGTTGATTATGCCAACAGTCATGAGCCAAATGATTACTCAATCCACAGATCCAGCAAGCCTTCTTGTTGTTATTTTGATTACCTCTTCCTCTTCCAAAACCTCTTGCTCTTCCTCTACCAGTGCCTTTACCTCTTGCATAATAAACTTGAGAAGTTGACTCTTCTTCATCCTTTGCTTTACCTTTATCTCCTTTCTTCTTGTTCTTGATGTACATTGCAAAACTTTGTCCTTTATCTCCATCTCCCTTCAAGTCTTGCTCATATGTGAGCATCAAACCAAGCAACTCGTTCAAATCTGGAACATAATGATTTAATGAAAGTTCTGTTGATAAGACAAAAGGTTTCCACCTTTCATCCCCTCTCAAACCTGCAAGTAGTTGAGCAATCAATCTGTGATCTTCAACATCTTCATCTATGGATCCAAGACTATCTGCTAGATCCTTCATCTTAGTGACATAATCACTAATACTTTGACTTGACTTCTTCTTGAATGTTGTAAACTCTGACCATAGACTTGCTTTCCGTGCTTTAGTAGTGCTTTGGAAATGATATTCCAATGCATTCCATATATCTTCAGATGATTCCAATCCTCTGATGTGTGGTAGCAAATGATCAAAGATTGTATTGTAGATGTAGGCTTTTGCACTTGCATCCTTCTTCTGCCAATGCTTTAAAGCATCAAGTTCCTCTTTCTTTGGTCGGCTTTCATCTTCAAATACTGGCTTCTCTTCTTCACCTGTAACATATATCATGAGGTCCTTACTCATAAGTAAGGCTTCCATTCTCATTACCCATGCGGGGTAATTATCTCTGTCTAATTTGTCAATGGAGATATGATCTGCCATACTCCTTTCCTTCTGCTGCAACCTGTGAGCTTAAAGATAAAGGATAATACCTTTTGGAGTTCTTTGTGTATGAATATACTTTTGAAGTAATCTTTTGATGCCTTGTGTCTTCAAATGCTTCACCCTTCAAACTTTAATGGAAAACTTTACAAAACTTATCGTACCTTTGTCGTCTTCTGCTCTCGAGAATCTTTCTGCTCTCATACCACTTGTTAATGTATAAAACACAACAAGAAATGAATTAATGTGACACTAGAACACCTCTATGGTCACCATTAACTCATTGCCACTCCAAACTTTGAGAAATGATAGCCGAAACCAAGAACTTTGCTTCTTCAGATTTTTCTAGTCACTGAAATGACATACCTTCAGTATTTTTCTTATTTCTCTTAGCTCAAATATTATTTCTCCAAAATTGTTTATAGGCTAAAACTAGAAAAGAAGAGCTTTCCAACAAGCTATCATATGCATGAAACAAAGCTCTAGAACTCAAGTTATGGCCCTCACAAGATGACCCTGTATGACCTTCCAAAACTAGAAATTTTGCCTCCTTTAGTAATTCTGAGTGTCTAAAAATAAAAATTCGATGCCTAGCATCGAATTTCAGCCAAGGTTGATGCCACGCATCGACTTTGAGCTTTTATAGCCTCTTTTTCTGCACCAGAAATAGTCTCTTTTACACACACATGAAGAAGACCACTTGTATGCTAGAAGTCGATGCCAGGCATCGACTTTATGCTCAAACTCGATGTCAGGCATCGAGTTGCTCCACAAACCTCATGTTTTTAAAAGATTCAACAACAGGTAACACAACGAGAATGAAAATAATGACTTATCAGCACAAACTCGATGCCAGGCATCGAATTGCTTG
>CM035441.1:116153851-116156351 GCA_020310875.1 Ceratopteris richardii | reverse complement strand
CGCGTGATCCTTGGACGTGAAGAATCGGCTAGGTTCTCTTTACCTATGGGAAGCCTATAAAAGCATTGGATTTGTGTTCATTGGGGACATTAGTTCATATACACATTTGTATACGTGCATACAGAGGTCCTCTCTTGTACTTTGTGGCTTCAAGCCTACTGTAGGAAGTCACTCTGTGGTGTGGATACAGAGCGTGGGCTTCCCAGTGGAGGGCTAATAGCACTATAGTGTAAAGAGAGTGGCTTGGTTGTCTTTCTCTGTGAGTTAGTGTTATTGTTAAGCTTTATTCTCTAGAGAAATGCTCCACCATTTGTATTGTTCTATGTTAATCTGCATATAATTGGCCCATTAAGCTGATGGGAAGATTCCGTTGTATTGATGCTATTTAATTTTAGGGTGGCATGTTAACCCTGAGCATAAACTTTTGAGCATCACTTTGACCAATCTTGTAATCATCTGATTCGAATCAAGAAGTGTATGGTCTTCCTTGGTCATTTACTGTTAATATTTTCTGGAGTATTTACAACTCTGTGCAATTATTTACCTCTGCCTGCTCACAGAAATGTTAAAGGGTATATTTCCCTAAAGAGAACCCCCCTTGAGTAGGCGACGTACTGGACGTATTTATTCTCTACTCTTGATAAAAGTGGACACCCCAGTACCTCCTCTACAGTTTGGCACGCCCGGTGGGACCTTTGCATTTCTGTGAGAGGTATTTTTGACCTATTGCATTTGCAAGTAGGTACATGACCCATACGCGAGCAGATAAGGAGTCTCTTCGGGTTCGGAGGAGCCTTAACAAGTTGGCCATAACCACGACTAGTGAGTCTACCTCCCCTCTACCCTCCCTAAATTTATCTATTGATTTGGGTGCGACACCATTGTCAAAAGAAAGATATAGGAGAACCTTAGACTTCTCCTCAGATACGTCCGAAGAAACACCAGAACAAATGGAGGATCTCTCTCATTTACTCTCCAGATTAAACATTAAATTCCCTACCTTCAAGGGACAAGCTTATGAGGATGCTGATGATCATGTGAGGAGATTCATCTCTTTATGCCGTGGACGAGGTCTGCAAAATAGAGAGGATGCAATGCTGGCACTCTTCCCATCAACATTGGAGGGTCTTGCAGACAAATGGTATAGTCAATATGTAGATGGCCATTTCACTACATGGGAGGCTCTGAAGGCGGCGTTCTCACAGACATTCCGACCAAGTGATTCCTTGGAAAGAGCTCTAGATCAGCTAGAGAACTTGAAGCTAAGATCAGGTGAATCCTTTCATGAACTTCACACTAGAACAAAAGCACTTGTTGCACGTCTGCCACATGCTCCAGGTGACTTTTTGGTTAAAAAATGGATAGAAAAAGCTCTGCCCAGGTCATCTCAGCAGAAGCTCCGTGAGTCTCTTAGATTGGATGCAACCCTCAATGATTTTGTTGCAGCGGCATCACGCATAGAAGAAGCAAGGCAACATTTTGAAGGGGATACACAATCAAATTATGTTGCAGACCTGGATCCTATTGGGCAATTGAGGAGGGAGCTGGAGGCATTGAAAATGCAACAAAATCAACAAGAAGAAAAGGTCTTGCCACCACTGCGTCGCACTGATGATGAAGTAGCCCAACTTCGCCGTGAGTTAGAAGATTTGAAGACCACTCAGGATATAAGGAGACAAATTTGGTGTACAATCTGTAACAACAATGGACATTCCAATGCTCATTGCCCTAACAAGGTAAGCTGTCAATTTTGTGGAAAGGATGGTCATGAAGCTAGAGATTGCTACTACCTCAAGGGTATACAGCAAAGAGGTAACCCTCAAACTTTGGATTCATACTATGCTAGTACTTCAAATACATCTAATAGAGAGGAGAATCGGCCTGCAAAGCCTAGATATAATAGACCTTTGATGTGCTATCGTTGTGGTGAGTATGGCCACATGCAAAATAGGTGTTCCCTTCCAGAAGATGCACCTCCTTGTCAACATTGTCCAGAGGCCAAGGATCATTATACCAAAGACTGCCCAAGAAGTCGTCCTGCTCCAATCCACATGATTGCGGTTTCTCCACAAGAAGAAGGTATGACCGCTCAGTCTTATGCCGTTTCATCCTCTGCAATGCCCATGATGACCAGAGCTAGGCAAGCAGTAGCAATCCATAGAGAGGAACAACAAGGATTTCAGGATAAAGAGGAAGAAAAGAAGTCTGGATGGAAGGACCAAGTAGAAATTGAAGGAGCTTATGAAAAGATGGCTACTTCTCTAAGGGGCCAACCAACAAGTTTGCAAGAAGACACTCATAAGGTAGACATTGAGCAGATCTTGAAAGGTATTCATCACAAGGTTAGTTTGTACGAACTTATCAAAATGGATTAAAAAATAAGAAGTGACTTACTGAAGATTATACACTCTGCTCACTTGGTCCAATCACCTAGTATAGATGGTTTCATGGTTGATTTTCCCCCTGCACCCTTAGCAGACTACCAAAGCTCAAGATTATC
>CM035441.1:116078851-116143851 GCA_020310875.1 Ceratopteris richardii | reverse complement strand
ATAGCAAGAGCCTTGATGGGTGAGAAGAATATGCCTCATTGTTATTGGGCAGAAGTTGTGCATACTCCTGTATACATCATGAACAGAACTCCGACTGCTGTTGTACATCAAGTTACACCTGAAGAGAAGTTTATAGGTAAAAAGCCAAACTTATCACATCTGAAAGTTTTTTATTGTATTGCATATGTACATGTCCCAAATGAATTGAGGACGAAGCTTGATCCAAAAGCAAAAAAGTGTGTCTTCATTGGATACTCCCTTGAGCAAAAGGGATATAAATGTTATAACCCACTCACATGACAGGGAAAGGTGAGAAGAGATGTGGTATTTGATGAAATGTCAAGCTTCTATGTAGATGCCAAAGAAGGACCGAGTCTTGAACCAAATGACAAAGAAAATGCTGAAAAATCAAGTGAAGAATCTAAGTTTTTGAGTGGATCGGATGCATCACCAAGCAATAGTTCCAACTCAAATCCATGGAGTGGAAGATTACGTGGGAATTTTAGTCCAGCAAATTCATCAAATTCATCCAAGAAAGGTAAAGAAAAGCTTTATGCTAGTCATAAAACATGTGCAGGTTTTGAAGACGTTGATGGAGATTCAAGCGATTCAGAAAAGAGTCTTGATGAGGAACTTGGATTTCCCTCTGTGAAGACTCCAGGAGTAAGAAGGGCACATGCAGATGATACAAGGAGAAGTGACTCAGGACCAAGAAGATCTGGGAGGATGCGGAATTCAGTGCAACGATTAACATATGATAGTTACATGGCTCGTCATTATGCCTACATGACAAAGGTAATACAAGATGTTGAACCTTCTTGCTTTGAAGATGCAATTGGAATTGCAAATTGGGAAAAAGTTATGGATGAGGAGATGGTTGCACTTTATGGAAATGATACACGGAAGCTGGTTCCATTGTCGCAAGGAAAGAAACCCATAGGCTGTAAATGGGTTTACAAGGTAAAGCATAATGCTGATGGTAGCATAAGCAGGTATAAAGCACGATTGGTAGCTAAAGGATATGCACAACATATGGCATTGATTATGAGGAAACATTCAGCCCTCTAGCTAAAATGTCTACTGTCAGGACACTTGTTGCATTAGCTACAGCAAAGGATGGACTTTGCATCAGATGGATGTGAAGAATGCTTTCCTACATGGTGAGTTACAAGAAGAAGTATATATAGACCAGCCACAAGGATATGAAGATTCAAAGCATCCAGAATATGTTTGCAGGTTGCAAAAGGCTTTGTATGGGCTGAAGCAGGTTCCGCGTGCATGGCATGCAAGGATTGCTGATTACTTAACCAGCATTGGGTTTTCTATGTTTGATTGCTGATTACTTAACCAGCAGGTTCTATGTGTGGAAAATGCTACTATGTACAGGAAAATTGTGGGAAGTCTTATATATCTTACAATTACAAGGCCTGATTTAAGCTATACTGTTGGACTTGAAAGTTAGTTTATGCAAGTTCCCAGGAAGCCACATTTGGATGCTCTGAGGTGCACTCTACGTTATGTGAGTGCTACTTTGGATTATGCATTGTTTTATGAAACTAGTGTAGATTTGCAGGTTCATGATTACACCGATGCAGATTGGGCTGGTAGTACTCCAGATAGATGATCTACTAGTGGCTTTCTTTTCTCACTTCGAGGTGCAACTATTACACGGAGCAGTAAGAAGCAACCCACTGTTGCTTTGTCGAGTACAGAGGCTGAGTATAGAGGTGTTGCAATGGCATCATGTGAGGCATCATGGCTAGAGATGTTACTTGCAAATTTAGGTGTGGAATTGCAAAAGCCTATCACTATCTATTGTGATAATCTTAGCAGCATACAATTAGCACGAAACCTTGTTTTCCATGCTAGAACAAAGCATATCAAGGTACATTATCACTTCATCAAAGAGAAGGTATTAGCAGGTGATATTGATCTTGTTTATGTGAGAACAGATGAGCAGGTTGCTGATATTTTCACCAAAGCACTTGGAGCTAAGAAGTTGAAGAAGTTTCGGGAGATGCTTGGATTACAGGATATGGCATTGATCTTGAGGGGGAGTGTTGAGATATCAAGCTCAACATGTGATGATCCAGGATGACATGTACCAGTTTTTCGTTTCTCTGACATATATAGTGGTCACGCCGGTATATGTCAGGGATACTTCATTGAGCTTTATTAGATTTATCTACCGAGAGTGATGGCACATTTGTTCCTTGCCAGCTCACTCATTTGCGGACATTAGGTTTTTCCTTATGTACTCATCTTTATATATTGCACTTGTTGTATTCTTGTTTTTTAGGTCATTCTTGTACATTCCTTTTATGTAATAGAAGAAGAAGAAGAAGGTCATTCTTCCTTGCCTCAATCTGTGTGTGTGCTTCTCCTTGAGAGTGAGAGTGAGAGTGTGTGTGTGAGCTCTCTTCCTTATCTCCTTCCTCGTACAGCAAGCCCATGGCATGCACACCATATACATATACATGGACTCCATAACCTACAAAACATAAAAAGAATGCTACCAACAATCTCTTAATCATGTAGTTCTTGCAACCATCTTTCCTGCAACAATCAAAAAGTGTACTCCTGGCACGTTGATCCATACTTTTCGAAATAAAACAATGTTCAACTTCAATGTATGCATTCCAATCCATGCATGTACATACAAAACATGCCATAACATAAAGTAAAATGCCTGAAAATATAAACCATACGTCCTTGAATGGTTTGATATTGGAATTGCATGCATCCAATCCTTTTTCATGAACTTTGAGACCTTTGCACCTTCCTCCTCAGGTCCTAACATAAACTTTGAAGTGTCTGAAAACATCGGATCACTTCCCAAAACATAAAGCATGGTCAGATGATTACCAAAATAATGCACATTTACCCAAAAAATGCATTTGTAATCCCTCTTTAGACTCGCAAAAACCATTTTAGGACCTGAAAATAACCATATAATGAGGTATGTATCATGTGCAAGTGGCTCAAAGTGAAATTACTTCAATCCCCTTCCTGGTTTAAAAGATATGGCTCTCCAAATGTAGTTATAGAAAACTATTCAGACTTTTTAGATCTATATAGACCTGAAGAAATACATAATTTCCAAATTTTATTTTTATAAACTAAAAATAGACTTTGTGATCTTCGAAAAGAGCCATAGGACGTCCAATTTGGAGTTTCCTAGCCCAAGATATGGTCTTTCCAAGTGTGACATGCCAAACTAGTGGACTGGTGGAGGAGCTGGAAAAAGTGTGAAAATATGATTTTTGGAGTGCCCAAAATCATTCTTCCATCAAACAAATCCTAAAATTCTCTCCATAAACTCATAAAATGCTTGGGACTATTTTCACCTTACCAAATCCTCCCTTGTTGCATGCTATTTTTCTCCCCAAAAGAGGCCTAAATCAAGATTTTTACTCTCAAGAAAAAAGTTAAATGGAAGATCGTAGCAAGCTTCTAATCCACACCTAATGTGGATTTTTCTTGGATTTTCTCATTCTCCATGGTAATCCATACACCATACTTCATGTATCTATGCAGTAATCCATGGGAAGCCTCTTAGATGGTCTCTTTTCTTACTCCCAAAAGTGGAGTTTGGCAAAAGTTAACATTTGAATTTTTTTTCCAAAAAGTGTGGAAAGGGGGTTTTTGAGGAAGTAAAATTCCTCCTTAAGTTATCCTTTTAATGAATTCCATGATTCCATTGTGAATTCCATATAAGATACTCTCAGTATATATAATTTTTCCCATCCATCCATAGCTAATGCACCTCTTTTTCCCTCCTCCAAAATGGGAATTTCTTAGATTTAGGTGCTGAATTTTTTTCTCAAACAGTGATGGAAGTGGGTTTTGTGGAGCTTCAAATTCCCATCATATTGAGCTATATTTTGTATTTCTAGCTCTTTCATGGAATTCCATACACTAAGCTATAGGTGTGCATGATTTTTCCTACCAAATTAAGAAAAATCCTACTTCAATTCCCTTTCCCAAAATGGCTACTAGTCAATATAAGCCTTAAAATCTATGTGAAAACTATGAAAGTAGGCTATTTTGGAGGTGCCTAAAGCTTGTTCTTACTTGTTTCTTGAGATATTCCTTTGCTTCTCTTTGTCTCCAAATCTATGGAGTTCTTTGATTACCCACAGGAGTATATACCCATGCTTCATCAACTAAAATTCATCTCAATGAATCTCTAAAAAATGCTTCCCATTTCCTTAAGTAGAGATTTTTTTTTTTTGAAAAATATAAATACTTCATACATGTGTGCGAGCTACCATTTGGCCTCATAATAAGCATCTTCAAGGAGGAGGAGAACTCACAAGTTCATCTCTCTATACCTTCAAGAAGCAAGTAGTTGGCTCAACTCTTTTCTTCAAAAAAAGGCTCCTATCCATATCCTAAAAATCACAAGCTGCAAAATCACATTCATCAAGCACTTGACTCTCCCTTTGTTTTGATTCTTTTTTATGTCTTCTCTATCTTGTAATGCCTTGACTGCCGTGGCTACTATCAACACCCCTCCCCTCTCTCGCGTTTGTTGTCTTTGATAGATCCTTGTTGTAGGGAGTGTTTGGTGTAATACTCGATGACATCTATGGCAAGATGATGTTCTTGCAAGCCAGTCCTTGTGCCAAATCTTTCATTAGTTGATCCCACTCTATTTGACTTGGGACATCCAGATGTGGTAGTTGTCATTGATTGGCATGTATTGCTTGTTCTACTGCAAACAAATGCAACAAGTGGGTGGGTCTGGGAATGAAAATTTCTGAGTGATACTCCCTAAACCCTATAGAAAACATCTCCTCAAACGTCTACTTGTAGAAATTAGGCAAATACTCGATGCATGCATGCCAAGCATAGATGGTGTTGATGGAGGGGGTTTGGCTCATATCATATGCTAGATCATGATTTCCTTCAAAAAACCTTGGGGCTGAAATATATGGAGCTTGGACTTTTCAAAAGGTTTTGAACATGACCATCATTTACTCAAAAATCTTCATACACATCTTTGCAACAATGTTCAACACATTCTTGAATCTTGTTGACCAATGGCATATAGTAGATACCATATAAGCCACATGCGTGGTCCTCTAGGGGGAAGCAAAATAAGGATAGTTTACCCAATCTGAACACCCTTTATTATTTCAAACTTTGATTGCAAATGCCTTCCAGGATTAGCGACGAGCAACAAAACAGTAACAAGGGTTATATTTGACATAGAATGGCATATTTGACCATGTGCACATCATTTTAGGATAATATGTCAATAGGCATGCATGCCAATTTGGTTGGAAAATAGATCCTGCTTGTGTCTTCTCAGGTAAATCATCTGGCTTGAATTGAGTTGCAAATGTGGGTTCTTTTCCTGTATGCCTCTTTATTTTTGCATTATAATGTGCCAATAGTAAAAAATATGGAATGTATTGTTGTTCTTATGTGGTGATGAGGTGTTGATATGACAAGTTCTAGAAATAAGGGGACTTGAGAACCGCTTCTTCCAGATTGGACATTGATTGGATTTGGACCACTACCCTATCATCATGAGTCTGGCCTATCTATTCGACTCCCTTGAGTCAATTTGGTGCTTTGATTTCAAAAGTATCTCTGCCCTCTTCAATGATGCACCCTCTAGGTACTTGCATTGGTTCATATGGTTTTTCAAAGGATTCTTCAACAGTGATTTCCACTATTGTGTTTGGCTTAGGGTCTTCATCAGAGAATGTGGCCTCTCATATTGTAATAGCCTTGCTCAGAGTTCTTCAACCTATTTCCTGAGGGTTTCCACTTCCTCTATGGTCTGTGGGAGGGTGGCAACCTCAGGCATAGATGTGCTTATAGTGGTTAATTAGTAATTGAGGTCTACACATTCTGTTTCCAACTTTTCATATGACTCTAAAAAGTTAGTGTGTTCCTCAAGTAAGATCTTGATATCTTTTGAGGGGACAGCTTGAAACCTTGTAGGAATAATAGTTGTGCCTGGTGTTCCTTCCATAGTGGCCTCGAGATTATCTTGGTTCTCTTGTTGCAATCACTTATTCTCTTCCAACACTGCAGACATATGCTTCCGGAGAAGCCCCATATTCCTTCATAGTTTTGTGGTTGTTAAAGTTTGCACATGTAGCATGTCCTCTAATTCTTTGACAGCTTGAGCATCCACATTTGATATCTTGGCCTCCACTTCTATATGAGCTTGTTGTGAGATAAATATTCCGATTGGAGTGTTTTTGTTGTCTGCTTCCAAAGTTGTGACTCTTGCTTGTAATCTTTGATATCTTGGCCTCCACTTCTATGGAAATATCGAGATAGATAGAAAGATAGATAGGTAGATAGATAGATAGATAGATAGATAGATAGATAGATAGATAGATAGATAGATAGATAGATAGATAGATAGATAGATAGATAGATAGATAGATAGATAGATAGATAGATAGATAGATAGATAGATAGATAGATAGATAGATAGATAGATAGAAAGAAAGAAAGAAAGATAGATAGATGGATAGATAGATAGATCTATATATATATATATATATATATATATATATATATATATATATATATATAGAGAGAGAGAGAGAGAGAGAGAGAGAGTGAGAAAGAAAGATAGATAGATAGATAGATAGATAGATAGATAGATTGACTTTAAATGACTATATGAAATAATTGCTAAATGTCCAATTATGTAGGCTTGGACTCATTTGCACCAACAATATCCATTGGCTTGATATTGAATCCTTACAGAGAGAATGTTCAGAGGTCCAAACACATTCCTAAGCCAGTTACAAAGAAACTTGAAACGGGGCCTAGGGCCTTGACAAAGGCTGATAAGGGTCCTTTCTTCCAAAAATTTTATTGCTTCTTCCATTTCCTGTTAGGGATACCAAAACCTTTTTCTATTCGGTAGTTTATCCTTCACGTTCATTTGTTCTTGGCATTTCAGCTTTTGAGGGTGGTGGGAGTCCATGTTCATGTCTCTTTTGGACAAACGTCTAGTTATTATTGGTGACCTTGGTTCAAAGGCCTATTCATGTTCTTTGGACCTAGATGGGGTTGTGGACCATTCTTCATTTCCTTGAGAACTTCTTGAGGTACTTTTGTAATCTTGACTAACAAAGTTCATGTCCTTCATAAGAAGAGAATGACAAAAAGTGTTGTTGTCAGGGAGGATAGAGGAATTACCTACACAAAGAGAGTTGTTATTGGGCCTCCTTCCAGACACCATTTGTTGTCTAGTTGCTTCTAGGACCGCTTTACCCTTTTGTGTAATGATGCTTCCAATACTTTAAATTACCAAATTTGGGAATTTTTCTTTAGCCTTTGGGAAGACAAAGCTCCATGAGCCATGCACGGAATGCATAACTAGCATAGTTAACACTTAGAGTGGATGGGGTTGCTACATGCATGCAACAATGCAGACAAAGAGTGGCACTGTGCTTTATGCTTTTTCCATCTTAAAAAATTCTTCAGTACCTTCATATTGGCCTTTAATCATCGATCTTTATAACACTTACCCCATCCTAAAGGCTCTCTTATTCCTAGAAATTGTCCAACACTACATCTCATTTTCTTTTTGTGTTCTTTTAATGGGGTACCAAGTGAGCTATGATGCCCATTATTTATCATTCTCAAGGGACATTTTGTTGTCCTAAGAGCAGGCATGAATTTGTAGTCTCTCAATAGTGCATGTGAATTACTATGGTTAGGGCAAGCAAATCATGTATAGTCAGTCTCCTTCATGGACCGTTTGGCATGTGTAAATTCTATTTGATTGAAGATCTATGTTGTAACATCTATTGTTTTCCTCTTTTGTATTGCATGCATCAATGTGTGCCATACTTTTCTTATGGCACCATGTATTCATCTTGAGCACAAAAGTAGAAGTGTTAATGAAGCAATCATATTGCCACCTCAAGCTTAGGAATCTTCATATCTACGATTGCCTTGACATGTTTGGACTTGTTAGATTGAGATATATTAATTTTTGTGATATCGAGGGTGCACTTGGATATGTAGAGGGTTATCTATGCATGCATGTGTTTGAAAACATAGGTGCCTTGTGCATGGCTTTGTAATGTGTCCCTATGCATGCATAATTTAGGTGTATCTTTCAATATATGGTACAACAAAATAGGTACTTGGACACATCAAGTAGCTTCTTATGATTATAATTTCCCTCAACTTTAGGTTTCCAACAAAAGTGGGGATTGTTTTGGCGTTGCTATGCTAGTGAGTGATTATTTCGTAATTCATTATGAGAGTAGGTTAGATTATAAATTTCTTTTTTATTCTTCTAAAAGTTGTTTGCCTTCTAAGTAACAAGCTTCTTTTTAGGCTCCAACGTAGTGGAACATCGTAACTTAGTCACGATGGGAGCACTCATGTTTTCCATTATGATGCCATCCTTTGATACTTATGTCTACAATGTGAGCTTGTGGTTGCTTATCTTACGACAAGCTTCATGCTAAGTTTGGGTATCCACATAGAGGCATTGGGCTTCAATGAACCACTTGGGCGCCCAAACTTGTTTCATTCTCTAGTGATTTCCATTTGTTCCCTTTGCATTCTTCTTCTTTCATAGATAATGTTGAAATTGAGTTCTTTTTATTAATTTCTTTCCCTTACGTGGCGAGGGGAATGATACCTTCATAAACACGATTTCTTTTATTCCTCCTGTTTTATGATGTCTCCCATGTCATATTGATGTGTTTGTGAGAAATGGTGACTGAATTATCAAATGTGTGATGATGACACTGGGATTTCCTTCATTTCTCTCTTCACAATCATCTTTTTTGATGTGTGGGTCTTCAAAGGCTGGTTTGGATGAATTTGATGAAGATGATAAAAATGATTGAGGAGATGATGGACTAGTAGAGGTTTCTCCTAGATGTATATCACTTAAGTTAGATTGGGTAAGACTTGAAACTCACTTGTAGAGATGTTTAGACCTTTGTTCACTATGTTAACCTTTCTACCATAGACTATAATAGAAAGGGTTCCTAGGGATATGTATAGAGTGATAGAGTTTTCGTATAACCAATCTTGCCCTAGGATGACTGCATTGTTTAATTCATCATCCTTGTACACTAGGAAAGTATAATCCATAGACATGTTTCCTAATGGTATCAACAATTCAACTTCTCCCACACACTTGATCTATGACCCTTCTATACATACAATGTGGGCTTCTATGTGTTCGAACTATCATTGGAATTGCTCTATGATGGACCATCTTATTGTGTTAATGGCATCCATATAAGAACAAGGATAAGTATTAGATTCATTCATACTAACCTATACTTAGGTAGGTACTTCTATGTGATACATTCACTTTATTCACTTTTAGTTCTGTGTAGGTAGTTATGTGAGGAACTTGCAGCTCTACAAGTGACATGCGTAGCCACCCCTACTACCACCTTTGAGCCACCAACTACATTAGCTCTCCCTAAGGATGCACTTTCACTCAAAATACTTGCATCACCATCACACATTCCCAAACCTGAGGAAGTAGTGCAGATTCCATTGGAACCATCATTTGAAGAGGAATACAAACCTCAAATGGCTATTGATGGTAGAGTTACTAATGAAGTTTGAGACACCTTTGATTAACCAAGGTTAGCTTGAATGGAACCTGTTGAAGAATTTGGCAAGACACACTCTGCGTATGTAGATACTCAACTTTAGGCAATGGCAATTATCAAAGAGTCTATTCTCAAATCGGCATATTTTCAAGAGCTTGCACCTAGTAGATGTATTTCTATAAATGAGATTTATTACATGTTTTACTTTATGATTATGAACTATTATAATACTAAAGCCAAATGGGTAACAAGAAAGATTCCTACTTTTGCTATGAAATTCAAGCCTGAAGATTTACCTTCATATGTGCACTACAGCACTATTTTCTAACTGGCAAGCACAACTACTTCAAGAGTACCTCAAAACAATGCAGACTTGGATGAAGGCCCCATTACATATCTTGTATAATCCATGCGTTGGTTTGGTCTCCTAGATGAAGAACCTAGCCTTCCTTTGCAACCAAGGTAAAGAATGATAAGAAGTGTCAAGACGGGGTAAATTACCCTTATCTCACACCACCACAAGGCCCATCAACTATCATCTATATGATGGAAACCATATGTCACTAGCCACAAGACTACATGAGATGCTAGATGCTACAACATGCATGCATATGAAGATATTAAGCTTAACGCAAATAATGTTCAAATTATTTAGAAAACTCAAGGTGTCACACGTCTCGACTCTAGGATTTGAGCATGTTAATCTTGAACTTGTCTATGATATGAGCTCAATGTCATCCATCAAGGTTTTCTAGGCATGGCATTGAAGAGTTAATTACTTGATAGCCTATTACAAGCAAACCTTTAAAGAGATGTATATGAAAAGATTCTATGAGTACCACTCAGAGGTCTTCATATCAAAGAAAACACATTTATTGAACCTCTTTTTATGCAAGGCCATTCAATACTCAGCATACTATCGTTTCTAGCAACATGATATACCTAGCATTATTCATCTTGAGGCAGATTTAGCAACAGAGATATGTGTGTTTGAACACTCCCTATTTATTGACCTTTTACGGTGAAAATTGAGGCCTTTCTTATATGGATTTGTGGGAAAATCTCCTTGACTGTGGGATAAATGAACATGCATGAGAATGATTCTTATCTTGGAAAAAGGGTGGAGCATGGAACACTTAATAGAAGTACCACTAGAAGAATCTAAAGGTGAAGATCAAGAAAAATGGCATGTAATTGATTCCTAGGCTTGAGATTATGATCCTACAATTCATGAGAATAGAGAAATACATGAGAATTAAAGCTTACATGAAGAGCGCATCTATCTCATGCAAGAATTATGGAATGAGTTTGAGAAAAGGTTACTAGATCCATTTTTTTTAATGAGGAGAATGGAAAATATGCATTGCATAGATCTAGTCTCCATTCACCCAATGACTTATGTGTTGAAAATAAAGCCTTAAACCTCAACTCAAAGCTCAAGGGCATGGATGACGTGTGAACCTATCAATTGAAGGTTTCACATTACAAAATTAAGCTACCAAGTAATTTCAACCACTTTCCTAAGCCATAGCTCACCAAAAAAATAAGTGGATGATTGGAAGATTCTTGCAAAATCATAGGAGCAATTTCTAATAGCCTATATATGTATGAATCCAAGTTGTGAATGAATTCCGTGACCTCAAATCTATTTGTAAGTTAGTTTAGAATGTTGGGAAGTTGTTACATGTAGCACCCCTTCTATGTTAGCCATTTCCTAGCTTGTTATTCTACTATAGTTATTCATTGCTCATTGCCTCTATATGTAGTGAGCGAGTTTCCAACACGGTTTAGTGTTAGTTGTAACTTCTTATTTAATTATTTATTTGAGGTAATTCCACTTTGATTCATTATCAATATAGTGACTAAGTTTTCTATCAGTTTTGTGCTTGTTCTCTCAATGGGCTCTTAGTGAGGTTGAAAATAGTGAAGATGTGTCTCTGCACATAGGTAAATAATAGCAAGGAGATCTACTCTATCTTGTAGAGGTTTACTTTCCGTGTAAGAATAACCAAATCAAGTTTTTAATAGTGTTTTGGATATTTGAGAGTGTATGTTTGGATTCTAAAATGTTTCATCATTTTTCTGCATTTATATTTTGAGTTAGAGCCAAAACAATGACTCTAGTTCACTTTAGAAAACAACATGAGGGCCTATAACCTCCTAACACTACATAGGGATGTCAATTCATCCTCCAACAGTGATATCACAACATTTCAAAGCATTTGGGAGTGCTGAAGGACATCAAAGAAACCATTCGAAGTTGGAAAAGCTCTTGTGAAAGGATATGTAGTAGACCTACTGGCTACATCAAATTTCATAAGTGGATTTTGAAGCTAAGAGCAAACACCTCAATACATATCAAGAGAGGAAGCTATAAGAAGGTAATTTTTCATAACTTTGGCTATTCCATCACACTCCGAGGAAGCTTAAGAGGCATAGAATCTTAAGAAATGGTTGATTGTGCTACCCAAATAAGAAAAATGGAGAAAGAAGATTACCAGCCTTAGATTTTTTGAGTTAGCAATTTCCTCATGGGCAAGGGACTATGGGAATTAGTTAATGGAGTTGATCCTAGGCCTCAATATGTAGATCCATTCACTCAGGCATAAGCAAGTTATGTGAATGAGTGGATTGAAAGAGATAGGAGAGCCATATTTATCACATCCCAACACATTATGAATATCTTAATTGATCACATCCAAGACTTGGACTCATCCAAGAAGGTGTGGGAGGCTTTTGAAAGATTGTACTCCACCTCTACAAAGGCTCAAAAGGTTGAATTCAAGAATGAGTTGAAAAACATAAGAAAGGCTTCAAATGGCAGCTTCAATGATTATATCCTCAAGGTAAAAGAGATTCCAAATGCCTTAGGATCAATAGGTAGCTCCATCGATGATGATGATGATTAGGTAGTTCATACATTAAATGGGTTGAGGGATGATGACAAACAGAGTCCATTCATTACATTATTATGAGTTACTCATTACAAAATTTTAAGCAATTATTCAGACTCATGGTAATCAAGGAGATGAACCTCAATGGATTTCAATCAAAGGGCAATGAATCCCAAGTATTTTATGCAGATAAAAGAAAAGGAAAGATAGGTGGACACGAGGGACAAGGCAAAGGTAGAGGAAGATCAAGAAATAATCAAGAAGTTTCAATTCAAAGCTATGGAGCAAAGAGGAGAGGATGATATAGAGGAAGAGGAGGTCGACCTCAAGGAAAGGACTACACAAAGAAATGCTACAACTATTGCAAGTCAAGACACTTTGCAAGGGATTTTTTCTAAAATGACAGCCAAGGAGGCTACAAAAAGAATCAAGATAACTTTGAAAATACTCAAAATACATCATATAATAATAATATATTAGCCATGATGCAAATAAATGGTACCAAAAAAAGTATAGACACCACATGGTACATCAATAATGGATATTCAAATTGCATGAACTACAATAGGGAGATGTTTTTCAATTTTCATGAACCAAGCACTCAAGGACATGTAGAAATAAGGGATGACACTGAGCATAGGATCACACACATAGGTGATGTTCCTTTGGATGAAAATCAAAATGCAAAGTCTCAAAGATGTGTTGCATGTGCCTACAATCAAGAAGAATCTAGTATCAGTTTGATAGATGGTTGAAAGATGGTGTATAGTGAAGTTCAGCAATGTAGGATGTTTTGCGAAAGATCCAAGGCAAGGATACAAGCTGATGGCTAAAGGAAAGAAGGAAGGATGGCTATTCAGCATGGAAATAAGACCACCCTTATCACATATGATCTATTTGACATTTGGAAACAAGTAAATATCTCAACTAGATTTGTGGCACAAGGCAATCAGCCACATAAACCTTCAAAAGCTAAAGGATATGCAAAGGAGAGGTGTGGAGTGTTCTTCCAAATTTCCATTCTCGAAGTATGCAACATTTTTGTGAATCATGCCAATTCAAAAACCAAGCAAGGATGTCATTCAAGAAGAGTGCATAAAGGAGTAGTTTTCCATTGGCCCTCATTCACACTGATGTATGGGGAACAACAAAGGAGCCCTGATTGGGAGGGAAAAGTTATTTCATTATTGGATAATCTTTCAATAGTCATGCGTGCCAATTTGGTTGAAAAATAGATCTTGCTTTTGCCTTCTCAGGTAAATCATTGGTTCATTTGGTTTTTCAAAGGATTCTTCAACAGGGATTTCCACTATTGTGTCTAGCTTAGGGTCTCAATCAAAAAAGGTGGCCTCTCATATTGTAATAGCCTTGCTCGGAGTTCTTCAACCTGTTTCCTGAGGGTTTCCACTTCCTCTGTGGTTTGTGGGAGGGTGGCTGCCTCAGGCCTAGATGTGCTTACAGTGGTTAATTTCTTCTTCAGTTCTGCACACTCTGTTTCCAACTTTTCATATGACTCTAAAAAGCTAGCATGTTCCTCAAGTAAGATCTTGATATCTTCTGAGGGGATAGCTTGAAACCTTGTAGGAATAATAGTTGTGCCTGGTGTTTTTTCCATAGTGGCCTCAAGATTATCTTGGTTCTCTTGTTGCAATCGCTTATTCTCTTCCAACACTGCAGACATATGCTTCCGGAGAAGCCCCATATTCCTTCATAGTTTTGTGGTTGTTAAAGTTTGCACATGTAGCATGTCCTCTAATTCTTTGGCAGCTTGAGCATCCACATTTGATATCTTGGCCTCCACTTCTATATGAGCTTGTTGTGAGAGAAAGTATTCCGATTGGAGTGTTTTTGTTGTCTGCTTCCAAAGTTGTGACTCGTGCTTGTAATCTTTGAGATTCCACTTGGAAGGCCGCATTTCGATCCTCTAATTGTTCATAATCTTGTTGTAATTGTGATACACATTGGATCAACGTGTTGAAAGTATTACTTACAGTATTAGATGCAAGGGAGGTAGGGTGTACTATAGGGGAAATGGGAATGGGGATGGGAATGTTGGATGTAATGCATGATAATACTAGTGATGTTGGTGGAGAGGGGAGCAGGGATGGTGGGAGCATGGGGGGAGTGGGAGGTGCAATAGGTGGATAAGTGTCCATAGGATAGAACAGTGTGGTGCTTGTGAGAGCTACCATGTAAGTGGCAATGGTAGGTGAAGTGAGTGTGGTATACATGTATAGTAAAATGGATGTGATTGTTTGTGAACTTAACATCTATGTGGAGGGGACACGAATGAAACTTTCCATGAACAATATGTATTGGGGTTGGCATATGGTCGCAATTGAGGTGTAGGGGAAGATGGAGGAGGCAAATGGGAAGTATGGATCACGGGGAAGAAGAAGGTGTGAATGGGGTTATGCGGGGATGCTGAAACTACCTTCGATGGGTCTTGGGTGTCCTTCTATACTAGATATAATGGGGTGTCCAATGGCGAGCTCTATAGAATAAAATGGGGAAGTAAAAAGAGGGTTTGTGATAGAAGAAAAGAGGGTTTGTGATAGAAGAAAAGAGGGTTGCCTAAGAGGTTGGTTCACAAAAGGAAAAGGAGGTTGATGAGGTAGGGGTTTGGGCAGTGGTTCTTAATACTACAGCAGTTTCAATAGTGGTTGGAGGCGGAGGTGGGGGGTGATGGGGGAGATGGGGGGGGGGGCTTGATTGAGGTGAGATAGGCGAGGTTTGTACAAAGGTCTCCATAGTAAGATCTATGGTGGTTGTGGAGGTAGTCGTTGGTTCTATGGTTGCTTTTGGTTTAGATATGGGTATCTATATATCTTTGCCTATCTGTGGCCATGTTTCTGTCATGAGGAAGGAGATAAGGAAGAGAGCTCACACACACACTCTCACTCTCAAGGAGAAGCACACACACAGATTGAGGCAAGGAAGAATGATCTTCTTCTTCTTCTTCTATTACATAAAAGGAATGTACAAGAATGACCTAAAAACAAGAATACAACCAGTGCAATATATAAAGACCAGTACATAAGGAAAAACCTAATGTCCGCGAATGAGTGAGCTGGCAAGAAACAAATGTGCCATCACTCTCGGTAGATAAATCTAATAAAGCTCAATGAAGTATCCCTGACATATACCGGCGTGACCACTATACATGTCAGAGAAATGAAAAACTGGTACGTGTCATCCTTGATCATCACATGTTGAGCTTGATATCTCAACACTCCCCCTCAAGCTCAATGCCATATCCTGTAATCCAAGCATCTTCCGAAACTTCTTCAACTTCTCAGCTCCAAGTGCTTTGGCGAAAATATCAGCAACCTGCTCATCTGTTCTCACATAAACAAGATCAATATCACCTACTAATACCTTCTCTCTGATGAAGTGATAATGTACCTCGATATGCTTTGTTCTAGCATGGAAAACAGGGTTCCGTGCTAACTGTATGCTGCTAAGATTATCACAATAGATAGTGATAGGCTTTTGCACTTCCACACCTAAATCTGCAAGTAACATCTCCAGCCATGATGCCTCACATGCTGCCATTGCAGCACCTCTATACTCAACCTCTGTGCTCAACAAAGCAACAGTGGGTTGCTTCTTACTGCTCCATGTAATAGCTGCACCTCCAAGTGAGAAAAGAAAGCCACTAGTAGATCTTCTATCTGGAGTACTACCAGCCCAATCTGCATCGGTGTATCCATGAACCTGCAAATCTACACCAGCTTCATAAAACAATGCATAATCCAAAGTAGCACTCACATAACGTAGAGTGCGCCTTAGAGCATCCAAATGTGGCTTCTTGGGAACCTGCATAAACTGACTTTCAAGTCCAACAGTGTAGCTTAAATCAGGCCTTGTAATTGTAAGATATATAAGACTTCCCACAATTTTCCTGTACATAGTAGCATTTTCCAATGCTTCACCTGATGTAGTATCCAATTTTAAATTCTGATCTAAAGGCATAAAAATTGGCTTACAATCAGCCATACCATACTTTTGCAGCATATTCAAGGCATATTGGCTTTGCGACATCCATATACCTGTTTCTGTATGTATAAACTCAATGCCCAAGAAATAGCGCAGCACACCAAGATCTTTCATGTCAAATTCCTGCATAAGAAGTTTCTTTACCTCTTTGATGCTTTCTTCATTATCACCACCTACAATCAGATCATCAACATAAATAGCCACAATAGTGATGCCATCATCAGCCTTCCTTGCATATAGTGAATGATCTGCATCACACATAGAAAACCCAATGCTGGTTAAGTAATCAGCAATCCTTGCATGCCATGCACGCAGAGCCTGCTTCAGCCCATACAAAGCCTTTTGCAACCTGCAAACATATTCTGGATGCTTTGAATCTTCATATCCTTGTGGCTGGTCCATATATACTTCTTCCTGTAACTCACCATGTAGGAAAGCATTCTTCACATCCATCTGATGCAAAGTCCATCCTTTTGCTGTAGCTAATGCAACAAGTGTCCTAACAGTAGACATTTTAGCTACAGGGCTGAATGTTTCCTCATAATCAATGCCATATGTCTGTGCATATCCTTTAGCTACCAATCGTGCTTTATACCTGCTTATGCTACCATCAGCATTATGCTTTACCTTGTAAACCCATTTACAACCTATGGGTTTCTTTCCTTGCGGCAATGGAACCAGCTTCCATGTATCATTTCCATAGAGTGCAGCCATCTCCTCATCCATAGCTTTTTCCCAATCTGCATTACCAATTGCATCTTCAAAACAAGAAGGTTTAGCATCTTGTATTACCTTTGTCATGTAGGCACAATGGCAAGCCATGTAACTATCATATGTCAATCGTTGCACTGAATTACGCATCCTCCCAGATCTTCTTGGTCCTGGGTCACTTCTTCTTGTATCATCTGCATGTGCCCTTCTTACTCCTGGAGTCTTCACAGAGGGCAATCCAAGTTCCTCATCAAGACTCTTTTCTGAACCGCTTGAATCTCCATCAACGTCTTCAAAACCTGCACATGTTTTACTACCAGCAGAAAGCTTTTCTTTACCTTTCTTGGATGTATTTGATGAATTTGTTGGACTGAAATTTCCACGCAATCTTCCACTCCATGGATTTGAGTTGGAACTATTGCTTGGTGATGCATCCGGTCCACTCAAAACTTGATATTTTGCACTCTTGATTTTTCAGCATTTTCTTTTTCATTTGGTTCAAGACTCAGTCCTTCTTTGGCATCTGCATAGAAGCTTGACATTTCATCAAATACCACATCTCTGCTCACCTTTACCTGTCGTGTGAGTGGGTTATAACATTTATATCCCTTTTGCTCAAGGGAGTATCCAATGAACTTTTCTGCTTTTGGATCAAGCTTCGTCCTCAATTCATCTGGCACATGTTCATATGCAATACAGCCAAAAACTTTCAGATGTGATAAGTTTGGCTTTTTACCTGTAAACTTCTCTTCAGGTGTAATTTGATGTATAGCAGCAGTCGAAGTTCTGTTCATGATGTATACAGCAGTATGCACAACTTCTGCCCAATAACAATGAGGCATATTCTTCTCAGCCATTAAGGCTCTCGCTATTTCTGCAATGTCTGTTTTTGCGTTCAGCAACACCATTCTGTTGTGGTGTGTACCTACATGAAAACTGACGCCGAATTCCATGATTTTTTAGAAAACTACTGAACTCATTTGACATGTATTCACCTCCTCCATCAGATCTTAATGTTTGAATGTACTTCCCTGTCTTCTTTTCCACCATAACTTTAAAATTCTGGAAGTGAGTAAACACCTCGCTCTTCTCTTTCATGAAATATACCCATACTTTGCGTGTATGGTCATCAATGAAAGTAACATAAAACCTGCAACCACCCATAGATGTGGTCATTGCTGGACCCCAAACATCTGTATGTACTACTTCTAGTACATTCTCACTAACATGCTTGTCATGTGGAAATGATGCTCTTGATTGTTTACCAAATTGACATGCTGCACATACCTTTTGCATTTCTGCAACTTTGAAATTTGGTAGTCCATGGACAATCTCCTTTGACTACATTTAGTTTCAGCCTTTGCAAGTTTGCATGTCCAATCCGTTTGTGCCATATCTCTATATCTGCAATCACTCCTGCACCTTTTGCAAACATGGCTGCATTCATTTCAAGAATCTTCACATTTAAGGTGAACATCGTACCCACTTTGTTTCCTTTGGCAACCAATCGTCCATCCTGCTTGTACTCTTCTACATATAATCCATCAGCATTGAACCTGACTCGTAATTCTTGGTCAACCATTTGTCCAACAGAAACCAGATTCTTCGTTATATTTGGAACATGCAGCACATCAGCAAGATGTTTTACCTTTCCGTTCTCCATAGACAATGCTATGTTTCCTGTATGCTCAATAGGATGCGATGTGTCATCACCTGTTTCAACATATCCAGGAACTGGCATTTTCTGCAAACTACTAAACCATTCTACATGACTGGTCATGTGATTTGAAGCACCTGAATCAACATACCAGACATTATCATTCGATTTTGAAACACCAACAGACATCGTATTCATCAGCATAGAGACCAAATCAGCAAAAATTGGAATATTTTCCCTGGTCTGTATAGAAGTTCTGAACTGCTTATATGCAGCTCCTAAACCACGAAGGCACACTTCCACCTTATCATCATCATCTACATTCACGCCAATAGATGCAAGTGACTCACATATGCTTTTGATTTTTAGAGTGTAGTCACTTACCGACATGCTCTTTTTCTCCAATGTATGCAGCTCGTTCTTGAGTTGCAATTTTCGTGCCTTTGTATTGGTCTCGTACAAAGTGACCAAACTGTTCCAAGCCTCTTTTGGAGTCTTGGCATCCTGTATGTGTCCAATCATGCTATCCTGTATGCTAACAGATAGCCAATACATTACCTTTCGTGCTCCTTGATTCCATTCCTCATATGCTCTTAACTGTTCTGCAGTCCGATTCCTTTCTGGTAACAGCGGAGCATTTTCATTCTCTCCTTCGATGTACTTCCAGTAGCCTTTTCCCATCAGGAAATTCGTCATTCTGAATCTCCAAGCATGGAAGTTGTTCTTGTCCAGCTTATCGCTCATAAGCTGACTCATTCCATCTGCGTTTGCCATTTCTGCAACAATTCACAACACCACAACACACTACAAGCAGCACTTCTGCTTGAACACTGTCGCACTATGACGTGACAGTTCGATCTCAGAAAAACACAATTTTCGTGTATCAACAATACACGGAATCGCTTGAAATTCTGGATCTGGAATATATGAGTGTCGCCGAACACAACGCAAGTTACAGTTTCTGAAACTGACCTGGTTTTTCTGTGGGCCCCACCTTGCGGGCTCGAAACAGAGGTCGAGATGGCTCCGAACTTCGATCGGACAAAAACGAGTGACCTTGAAGGGATAACTTTCGAAAATATTTTGAGGTCTTCTACCTTCACGCCAATTTTCGTAGCAAACGGAGGCCGTTTGTGAAATCGCGTTTTCTCCACGCCTTGCCGCGTAGTCTTCACCGTCGCCTTCTCCACGAGCTCTCTACAGCCACGCTGGCTCTGATACCATGTCACGAGGAAGGAGATAAGGAAGAGAGCTCACACACACACTCTCACTCTCAAGGAGAAGCACACACACAGATTGAGGCAAGGAAGAATGATCTTCTTCTTCTTCTTCTATTACATAAAAGGAATGTACAAGAATGACCTAAAAACAAGAATACAACCAGTGCAATATATAAAGACCAGTACATAAGGAAAAACCTAATGTCCGCGAATGAGTGAGCTGGCAAGAAACAAATGTGCCATCACTCTCGGTAGATAAATCTAATAAAGCTCAATGAAGTATCCCTGACATATACCGGCGTGACCACTATACATGTCAGAGAAACGAAAAACTGGTACGTGTCATCCTTGATCATCATATGTTGAGCTTGATATCTCAACAGTTTCCACTCTAGGTTTGTCATACTGGATTGATTGTCGCAATGTTGTGTGCACGGCCTCTTAAACTCCCAAGGATTTTGTTAATAATTTGAGTGTATTGATGAATTGAGGGTCCACCCCTTCATCTATGAGGATCTGATCTTTCAAGGCTTGGCCTGATGTGAATGAGATTGTATGCCATTCTCGCACCACCTTGATTGTATCATACAATCTTTGTAATTGGGGTTTATATGCCATAGCACCTACAAGTTCAAGTAGTTTTTGTTGCTCTTCTCGATGTCTTCCCTCATGTTCATCATCGCCTTCTTTCAGGTTCTTCATCCTCATCATCATCTTCTTTGTCTTCTTCATCCTCATCGACTATAGTAACCAGAACTTGTGATGTGGTTGCTTGTGGTTGAGAACATTCCACCAATTGTTTTTCACCTGACTCAATATTCATCTCTCTTAAGATCTGCTCAAAATCCTCATTGGTGAGCTCCTGTAGGTGTACTCCTCCAGGACATTCAAGGTCTATGCAGAATAATGGAAATATCAAGCTTGGGCCCTCCGATCTGCATCTTGGGAGGTGTATTGTGAATGGGCATACACGTCATGGTGGGGGAGTGACATTTGGGGTTAAAGAGGCTCTTCATGGTTGAGCACATGGTACTTCTCCTCACATCCTCTTTGATGGGAATCCTATGGATGTTCGTCCTTTGAATTGTTGTACCCTATTCCACATTAGAGCCCTTTGAATTGGAATGTCATAAGACAAACATCGATAAATAATGTTGGTTAGGGCACAACATCCATACAATACCAACTTGTACGGCCATTATTTGTGTGCCAAGTGGATTTGATCAATAATCCAATGGGGTACGTTAAAACCTAAATTGTGAGTTTCTACAAGATATAAATCTAGTAATAGACCACTAACTTACTAACTAGCACTCACAATCGCAAGGAACATCTCACTCTCTAAATCCCTAACCACTTCGATATCACATTGGTATTATAAAGGGAATGTGGTATTATCATGTTTCCTATGCAATGCTAATATGATTTTCTTCTTCTAGTAGATAAGCAAACATCACACACTACCAACAATATCATGGCTGACATAGTAGGAACTAGTTCTCAAGTAGGCACAAGTCAGCAAGTGGTCGATATGGAGAGCTTACCCATCATGCCTAAGATGAATGAATGACTAGAGGACCTATAGGTCGTATAGATCATACCCATACAAGATCCCTTGAGTAGCCATACCATGCCTGTAGGCAAAACCTCCCAATGGTTTAGTGAAGTAGCAGGACCATTGGGACCTTTGGGAGGTAGAGCTAGAGTTCAATGGAAAGTGGGGAAAGTACCATTTCTTCATGTGAGAGTTTGAGAAGTTACAAAATGCGGAATAGCTACCGCCTAGTGTGGAAGATAGCAGGATTAGATACATACTTTGGTGCTAAGCTTCCCAAACTTGACTTCAAGAACTGCTATTATCTTATCAATAGCTTGACTCCTAGCAAGAATCCCAATGCCTCGAGTAGATTTATGCTTCCATTGCTAACTAGAGGAAACAAGTTGAAGCGGTTTAAGTTAACCAATAACCTAGTATGCGATGCTCTGGATATAAGATGGATGCACATACTTCTTGAGAAGGAGATTCTAGTGCCAAAGAATATGAAGCATAGAAACCTTAGAAAACTCAAAGATATGGTGGCCATGACGCCTAACATTGTGGTTCACCTTAGAATGTGCATGGAACATTTTTCCTTTCTAGCACAAGATAGGTTCGCCATGCCACATAAGAAGGTATGGTTCAATACATACTCTTGATGTGCATTGTACTCGGAATGCATCTATCTAGGCACAAATGGATTCACAAAATTGGGTCGGGGGTTTGATGTAAGGTTTTATTTTCCAAACTTTTAGTGTGTGATTACATCTTTCAACTGTGAGGACCTTTACATGTTGTTGGAATATATCATCTCAGATTTGGAACTTTTTGAGTACCTATTTTTGGATAATCCTTTTGGGGACATGGAGGTGTTGAGTGTAGAGGTCTACCATGAGATTTGTGATGTGAGTGTCTATGAGTGGCAATTCAAGCTTGTGTACTTATGTGAAGCTACTTGAGTGTGTAAGGTCTTGGGCACCCAAATTTTTCTAACATGGGGGTCAACCTTCATCAGCCGCTTTGGGACCCAAATGGAAATGGTCCGTTTTGGGAGATTCCTGGAATACCCTTCCTTTGTGGTCCTTGCCCGAGTAGTTGGTTTGGTGCATCATTGGGGTACTATCTCTCAAGCAGAGGGTTGTTCACTCTTTCATATCTAGATCTGCTTCACTCCATGAGGTACTTTATTTTGCACTGATTCTCGTCTTGACATGCTATCACCTTGACTATCATTAGAACATATTGAATGTAGAGGGGAAGCTCCACCTTGCTTATGCAAGCGGTTTCCACACCTCCTAATACTATGAGATATGCTTCTATAGGATTGATACTGAATTGCAATTCTTGATAGCACTAGTGGTTGCTCCGGAGTCAATCAAAGCTCGTACAATCCTTGCACTCTTTCCCTGTCCTACCTCTAGGGTCACAAAGGTTCTCCGATCAATTATACGAGGTCTAACCATGCTCGATGTTTGGCACATGGCCATGTGATATCTCATAGCTTCATAAGCATCTAACTTAGGCTGATCTCTACCCTGTCTTCTCAATTTTATTTGATGGGTGCATTCTAAGGATTTTGCCTACGCTTCTTTTAGAACTTGTTTCTTTGTAGTGTTGAGTTGATTTAACATTTCCTCTATGAGGGGTTCTTGATATAATTTCACACTGCAACCCCTAATGTAACTAGGTAGAATGTCATCTTCTAGTGTAGCTAGCTGAATTGCTCTACTTGTGGAGATCTTATTAATGATCATAGGTACATAGCCTCGCTTTTCCAATTTCCATGCATGTTGTTTCAATGTGTATACCAAGACTAAGTCTCCTGCTTTCAAGCCTTTGTCCCTCACATGGGCATCAAAGTATGCCTTTTGTCTTTTCTTGGTTGTGTATATTCTTGTAGCTCCTCTTAATCTTGTTTCACCTAAGCATTCCAGATCAAAGATTCTAGATGAAAGCTCATGGCTGATTCATTGATGCTCTTGTGCTACTTTCCATGTAGGTATCAAGAAGTCTAATGGTAACACTGCATTTTGACTAAATGCCATCTGAAAGGGCATGGCTTGGAGCACCGTTTTAAATGCAACTCGATATGCCCAAATAACATGGTGTAATTGTTTGCCCCAATCAGAGCATTTATTATGTTAAAAAATAAAGAAGCAAGGTCGTATATATTTTTCAAAAAGGATTTTTTTCAAATAGAAGGAAAATACAAAAACAAAAAATGAAAGCATTTACTTCAACAAGTAGTGGAGGCAAAAGAGAATCAATCCAAAAACTGAAACGAACAAGAAGAGTGGTTGCTCAAAGAAGTGGAAGAGCTATGGAGAAAAGCTCACGAAGTCATCATGAGAGATCGTGGTCAGTTGGCTAAAAAAAGAGGCAAGGGAGGACATGCAAGTACACAGGAAGAAGGTGTTGAAGTCCCCTTGTAGGTAGTTCACTTGGTTTCAGTCATTTCATTTCCTACAGTCTGATAGAATATGTCAAGCCACTCACCATTTCTAGGTAGCCTGATTGCGAGAGTCATATCTCTCAATGTATGTATCCATTTTAGAGTTTAAATACTCATTGGAAATCTTATCTTGTCTACTTCCTCTATCTAAAACTGTTTTGTCAAATTCTTCATGCTTTATGAGTTATTACGTTTTTAGTGAAGACCAATTTTAAGCTTAATTGAGTGGACAAGTAGCCTATTTTGAGGCAAAGAGTTGCCAAAACACAAATAATCTAAATTGAGTGGTTGTTAGCTCATTTAAAAGCTATTAGTGTCTAGTTTTAGTGACCAAAGCCACAAGTTCATTGTATTCTTCACTTGATACCAGTTTTCATTCTAAGGTTCAGCTCTAGGTAAAAGTCTTAATCCTGAGAAGGTCTTCTACACTTTCCGCTGCGTATAGGAGAGGAATTCTTCAATAGTTGGTATCAGATCTCAACAATAGAGCATTGGAGCTTGAAGAGGAAAAGCATTGAATTGAATTAAAGCAAAGGAGAAGCTAGAAATCAAGGAGGATCTTCGTAAAGTCAAGAAAGAGTGTCACAACATATTTGAGGCAAACTTCAAACTTGGAAGTTTTCCATGGCTGATTTAGGACATCAAGTTGAGAATTTAGATAAAGATCATTTTCAATCTTGGAGGGATATCATGAAAAATTACCTTAAAGGTAAATTTTTATGGAGTCTAGTTACTGGAGATTATCCATAACCAATGGACCTTCATGATCCCAACATCACTCGAGCACAAAGGAGACAATTTGTAGATTAGGAAGAGAGGAATCTAAGGGTGATGTTCCTCATTTCACAAGTTATTTCTGACACTATGATTGGTCTTGTGCAGATCCTAGAGATAGCCAAGGAAGTTTGGGAAGCATTTGAGAAGGTGTATGCTACCTCAACAACATCTCAGAATATGCAACTCAAGAACAAGCTCAATAACATAAAGAAAAGCTCAAACCAAAGCATTAGTGAGAACACATTAAAGATCAAGGAGCTTCGAGATTAGCTAGCATTAGTTGGATGCAAGATAAAAGAGGAAGACATCGTACAAACAACCCTCAATGGCTTCAAGACTGAAGAGAAGTGGAAGCCCTTCATCACAAACATTCTTTATAGAGACCCTCTACCAACATTCGACGAGATTATACCAAATCTTGTGGCTGAAGAAGCTTCTCAACAAGGAGAAGGCAACAAAGGTAACGACGGCCATAGCCAAATGTTATATGCAGATCAAGGTAGAGGAAGGAACTGAAGAGGAGGATCGAGAGGAAAAAGAAGAAGCTATAACAACACAAATTCCAGCCAACACAACTTGGAGGACAACTCAAATGACAACACATATGGAAGAGGTCGAGGAAGAAATAGAGGAAGAGGTCAAGGTCCATCCAATCCTCATAAAGGTATAACATGTTATCATTATAGTAAAATAGGATATTATGCAAATGATTGTTGGAAAAAGAATGAAAGGCCGAATGGAGGCAAGCAAAGGAGCCAAAATAACTATGCGAGTACATCAAGTGAAGGAGACAAGCAAACCATGCTTGCCATGAAGCATGACTACAACAACCCGAGGTGATTATAAAAAATGGTTTATAGATTCAGGTTGCAGCAATCATATGATGTGTCAAGGAGATTTATTCACAAATCTACAAGCTCCAAGTGGAAAAGGATGTGTAGAGACTAATGATGAAACTCAACACACAATTGATCATGTTGGAGAAATCAAGCTTGGAGACAAGAAGGTATTGACTGGTGTTCTTCATGTTCCTATTATTGCAAAGAATTTTATTTTAGTGGGACAAATGGTAGAGAAAGCATATCATGTTATCTTGAATGAAAAATGCTACTTTATAAAGAATCCAAAAGAAGGATTCAAGATCGTTGCTCAAGGAAGGAAGGAAGGTAGGATGTTCACTTTGGGCATTCAACGATCACATGGAAAGGTGATGTATATTCAATTTGGAAAAAAGAGGATTGCTGAAATTGATATGTGGCACAAAATTTTTGGACATATCAACATTCTTAAGCTCAAGGACATGAGAAACTGTGAAGTGGTAGGAGGTCTTCCAAGATTCAATGATGCTGGATTGCATGAGTTTTGTGAAGCATGTCAATTATGAAAGCAAACCCCACAACCATTCAAGAAGAGCAGCTATGTAGCAAGGAATTTCCTTGACTTGATACACACGGATGTATGGGGACCATCACAACAACCATCGATTGCTAGTAATAGATATTTTGTCACTTTTATTGATGAACATTCAAGAAAAGTATGGATTTTCTGCATAAAACAAAAATCAGATGTGTTCTCTATACTCAATAGATTTAAAGCACAGATAGAAAAGGAAATAGGATGTTACATAAACACCTTAAGGTCTAATGGAGGAGGAGAATATTTCTCCAAAGAATTTTTAGATTTTCTTTATGAAAATGGCATCAAACGACAATTTTCATGTAGGTACATGCCTCAGCAAAATAGAATTGTTGAAAGGAAAAATAGAAATATCACAAAAGTTGCAAGATGCATGCTCAACGAGATGGTTCCACTAAACTATTGGGCTAAAGCAGCTAGTATAGCTATTTATTTGATGAACAAGTGCACAATAGCTGGAGTGCATAATTTAACTCTCGAGGAGGTTTATTCTGGTAAGAAACCTGACCTTACATATCTCAAAGTTTTGGATGTGTGTGTTATGTTCACATTCCTCAAAAACTAAGGACAAAGATGGAGCCAAAGTCAAAAAAATGTATTTTCATTGGATATTCATCAAAGCAAAAAGGATATAGGTGCTACAATCTAGTGACAAAGGAGCTATGAGTCTCGTGGTATTTGATGAGCTAAGACCATGATTTGGAGACAAAGGGAAGAAGATTCTTGAAGAACATTATGAAGATGATGGAGGTGTTATCCAAGAAGAATTTCAACAAACAACCACTCAAATGTTAGGTCCAGAAGCTTCTACATCAGGTGGAGAAAGTCAACATGGAAGGAGAGACTAAGGAGTCATTCCTTATCACTAATGTTAGGTTATGAAAGATTTGAAGCTTAAAGTGCTGCCCAAAATAGTGATTCAAATGCAAGTGAAGAAGAGTATGACGAGGTGATTACATCAAAGGAAAATTTGAACCAGCTGAAGAAGAAATATTCAAAAGGAAATGAAAGGATGTCTTCAAGATCAAGGTATCCAATTCAAAGGTTGAGCTATGATAGTTCTATTGCAAAGCATTTTGCATATATGGCATAGATGGTCAAAGGCAAAGAACCGGATGCATATGAAGAAGCATGTACACAAAAAGAATGGTAGTAAGCTATGCAAGAAGAGATAAAAGCTCTCAAGGACAATCACACATGGGAGCTAGTTCCAAAGGCTAAAGGTTTGAAGATTGTTCAAAATAAATGGGTGTTTAACACTAGTGTTGTACTAGGACACTATAGTGTCCTAAAAAGTGATGGATTTTCTCTATTTTTCTTGAGAAAATGGTTTGTGGTTTTGCATATCTACCACTTCAACATTCTAGATCATAGCTTACACTACAATCGAAAAATAAAATTTATGCAATTTAGAATCAAATAGACATTGAAAAAGGTATTTCAATTGGCCTCATATGAGCCTTTTCTAAGTGGCTATGTATGAGCACATCCTCAAATAAATTGGCTGAAATGGCTGACAGGTTGAGCAAATTCCTTGATTTTTTTTGACGTGTGAGTAGGCAAAGGTTAGCTTTTGAGTCCTACATCAATTAATCTCACATTGACATATTGTACATGGCTCAATTTCGACCCAAAGCAAAGGTTCCTATTCCAGCCAAAGCAAAGCAATGGCGACAGCTGAAAGGCAAAAAAATACATGTACCTGCTCTTGAGTTTTGAGAGGAATGGGCAAAGTCATTCTTCCCACTCACTTGGGATTCTGAAATGTGTGTAGGGAGGATAATGTCTTACTGTAATAAGAAGAATTCTTTTAAGTGCTCCTTCCAAGGAGATTCAAGCATTTATTGGCTTCCATGGCAGACAATTCATCATTTTCTTTACGACGAAGACCCGAGTCATTACAAAGGCAATGTTCATGCTATGCTTGATCCAATTGGTGGATCACATGATGCACAAAAGACTGATGAACTCTGCGTTTCTAAGTGCAATGCTGAAAATGAGGATCCCGTGGACTTGGATGATGAAGATCTGCTTCTTGCATCCTTTCTCATATCTCATAAGAGGAAGAGGAATAATGCAAAATCTTTTCCATCAAATGTTAATGAAAAAGCACTTGGTCAAAATGACAATCATGCCATTGCCCAAGGTATTTCTTTCCCTCATGAAAACAACATCATTCCTGATTCACCTTATGAAAATCATCATCATGAGGAAGTAGATGCACCTATGCAATCCAATGTTATGCATGATAATGGGGCAAATACTAATTCAATGGTTCCTAAACGAGGAAGACCTTCTAAAAGAAAACATATACAAAGAGGAAGACCAAGGATTATGAGATATGCATTGCCAAATGAGGTAAATCTTGATACTCATGTGAAGAAGGTTTTTACACAAAATGAAGAATCTTCTTCTATGCCAAGTGCTAATGTATCAGACGATGAGCATGCTTCTGTGGGAGAAGGAGATGTGGTTGAAAATGACTTGCTTGAGGCTGAAGGTGGAGTTCTCTCTGATAGTGATGATGACATGGCTTCCTCTAGCATACCAATGCCACAATGGAGGTCTGGAGATGCTTTTGATGTTGAACCAGAAGGGACATTTCATGCATTGCCTAGTTTTATTGATATTACATGTCCAGGCATGGGACAAGTCCCACGTGAGTTCACAGAAATTCAGCTTTTTTTATCATTATTTCCACTTGACTTGCTTGATATGATCATTGCTGAGACTAATCGATATGCAATGGAAACACGAGAAAAAGTATTGTCTAATTATGAGAGTACTCGATGATGGAATGCTATAGATAGACATTCATTTCTACGATTCTTGGGTGTATCTATTGCCATGTCTATACATTACACTTCCAACAAAAAGTGCTATTGGAGAGATGATGTATGTGGAATGATGCGATTTCCAAATTATGGCAGTAAAATGGGCATGACAGAGTTCCAACAAATAAAGAGGTTTTTGCATATTAGAGATAACTCTCAAAGGCCTATTACAAAAGGCACACGTGATTATAAATTGTGGCAAGTGCTTCCTTTAGAAGAGGCTGAATCATACTTTTCAATTACATTACAATTGTGGTAAGAATGTAACTGTGGATGAGAGGATAATTCCTTCCAAGTGCAAAATGAATCCTTGTAGAGTGTATAATACAAAAAAGCCACATAAGTTTGGTATACAGTTGTGGAATTTGTGTGATTCACAAACAGGTTACAACTATTCATTTCGCATTTATGATAAACTTCCTTGTCAAGAATTATCATATAATATGGTAACTAATCTTGTTAGTGATCTAAAACAAAGAGGGCATCATGTTATCTTTGATAGGTGGTTCACCTCTATCAAGCTATTGATGCATTTGACAAATAAAGGTTTTGGAGGAACAGGAACCTATGTGATGAATAGGAAGAACTTTCCATCTAAGGATATGCTCTATATTGAAAAACGTGATAGAGGTGCTTCACGATTTGCATATGATGATAAAAATGGAATCATTGCATGTTCTTGGATGGATAAAAAACCCATATATTTTGCATCTAATTGTTTTGGTATGCAAGAAGGCTTTGTCCAAAGGCAAAGTGGAAATGGAGAAAGAGCAACTCTTTCTTGTCCTCAAGTTGCTATTGAATATAATAAAAATAAAGCAGGATGTGATGTATTTGATAGCATGGTCTTGAGTACTGGGTATAGTCTACAAACTTGTATACATGGCTGGAAGTGGTGGCATGCTATATTTTGGGGCATGTTGGACTCAGTATTTACAAATGCATACATCATTTGGAGGCAATTGCCTGGAAGGAAGAATATGAGCCGATTTGATTTTATGATAAATTTACAAGCACAACTTGTGGACAATCATTTTGTTGGAATTCATACACCTAGGGTAGTGCTTCATCCAAAAGACCCTATGCACGGTCATGTGATTCAAAAGATGAGTGAGCATGCAAGCTCCTATTGTGTTGTATGTGCACTTGAGCGTAAGAAATATTTACGAGAAGGAAGAGAAGTGAGAGGAAGTAAGCCTACTAGGACACTTTATGGTTGTCCTAAATGTGAGAAACTCCTTTGCATAGATCCATGCTTTTATAAGTATCACATAATGATAATACATGATACTTATGGATCATCCTCAAAGAGAGTAGTAGTTCGGTCATATAACCGACCTACATTGATATGATATACATGGGAAATATTATATCTTTGCAAGTTCATAAAATTGCTTGTTTTTATACTCTATACTTGGATGGCCGTAACTCTCTCCCTAAATACCCATTTGGTGTGTTTTTTGGTTCTTTGGAAAGCTCTTGGATCTCTCCAAATATATATGGAGAATGGTGGAAATTTGCTTCAGTAAAGTTAAAATGCATTGTCTTAAAAAATGCTTTTCTCCTTGCTCCAATGTCCAAATCTAATGGTTTTACTCTCTTTGTGTAGGTACAAGGGTCTACTTGATGTTTACAAAGTTTCATTTCCAAATTCAATTCCATGTGATTCCAGTTCTAAGAAAGGTAACCCTATGTCTCTGCACACTCTTTTGGTATGCTAGTTTACATGCTCTGTACTTGGAAGGTCATAAATCTCTATCTAAATATCCATTTGGTGTGTTTTCTAGTTTTTTGGAGAGCTCTTCGAGTGCCCTATCAGCATATCAAGTTTCATGATCAAATTCAAAAGGAGTTGGTTCCAGTTCAGAAAATGGTGAAGCACTCTCTCTCCAAAGATACATGGAAAATGGTAGAAAATTGCTTCAGTAAAGTTAAAATGCATTGTCTTAAAAAATATTTTTCTCCTTGCTCCAATGTCCAAATCTAATGGTTTTACTCCCATTGTGTAGGTACAAGGGTCTAGTTGATGTCTACAAAGTTTCATTTCCAAATTCAATTCCATGTGATTCCACTTCTAAAAAAGGTAACCATATGTCTCTGCACACTCTTTTGGTATGCTAATTTACATGCTCTATACTTGGAAGGTCATAACTCTCTCCCTAAATATCCATTTGGTTTGTTTTTTGGTTCTTTGGAAAGCTCTTGGAGTGCGCTATCAGCCTACCAAGTTTCATGATCAAATTCAAAAGGCGTTGGTTCCAGTTCATAAAATGGTGAAGCACTCTCTCTCCAAAGATACATGGAGAATGGTGGAAATTTGCTTCAGTAAAGTTAAAATGCATGGTCTTAAAAAATACTTTTCTCCTTGCTCCAATGTCCAAATCTAATGGTTTTACTCTCTTTGTGTAGCTACAAGTATCTAGTTGATGTCTACAAAGTTTCATTTCCAAATTCAATTCCATGTGATTCCAGTTCTAAGAAAGGTAACCCTATGTCTCTGCACACTCTTTTGGTATGCTAGTTTACATGCTCTGTACTTGGAAGGTCATAAATTTCTATCTAAATATCCATTTGGTGTGTTTTTTGGTTTTTTGGAAAGCTCGTGGAGTGCCCTATCAGCATACCAAGTTTCATGATCAAATTCAAAAGGAGTTGGTTCCAGATCAGAAAATGGTGAAGTACTCTCTCTCCAAAGATACATTGAGAATGGTGGAAATTTGCTTCAGTAAAGTTAAAATGCATTGTCTTAAAAAATGCTTTTCTCCTTTCTCCAATGTCCAAATCTAATGCTTTTACTCTCTTTGTGTAAGTACAAGAGTCTAATTGAGGTCTACAAAGTTTCATTTTTAAATTCAATTCCATGTGATTCCAGTTCTAAGAAAGGTAACCCTATGTCTCTGCACACTGTTTTGGTATGCTAGTTTACATGCTCTATACTTGGAAGGTCATAACTCTCTCTCTAAATATCCATTTGGTGTGTTTTTTGGTTCTTTGGAAAGCTCTTAGAGTGCCCTATCAGCCTACCAAGTTTCATGATCAAATTCAAAAGGAGTTGGTTCCAGTTCAGAAAATGGTGAAGCACTCTCTCTCCAAAGATACATGGAGAATGGTGGAAATTTGCTTCAGTAAAGTTAAAATGCATTGTCTTAAAAAATACTTTTCTCCTTGCTCCAATGTCCAAATCTAATGGTTTTACTCTCTTTGTGTAGCTACAAGTATCTAGTTGATGTCTACAAAGTTTCATTTCCAAATTCAATTCCATGTGATTCCAGTTCTAAGAAAGGTAACCCTATGTCTCTGCACACTCTTTTGGTATGCTAGTTTACATGCTCTGTACTTGGAAGGTCATAAATTTCTATCTAAATATCCATTTGGTGTGTTTTTTGGTTTTTTGGAAAGCTCGTGGAGTGCCCTATCAGCATACCAAGTTTCATGATCAAATTCAAAAGGAGTTGGTTCCAGATCAGAAAATGGTGAAGTACTCTCTCTCCAAAGATACATTGAGAATAGTGGAAATTTGCTTCAGTAAAGTTAAAATGCATTGTCTTAAAAAATGCTTTTCTCCTTTCTCCAATGTCCAAATCTAATGCTTTTACTCTCTTTGTGTAGGTACAAGGGTCTAATTGAGGTCTACAAAGTTTCATTTTTAAATTCAATTCCATGTGATTCCAGTTCTAAGAAAGGTAACCCTATGTCTCTGCACACTGTTTTGGTATGCTAGTTTACATGCTCTATACTTGGAAGGTCATAACTCTCTCTCTAAATATCCATTTGGTAGGTTTTTTGGTTCTTTGGAAAGCTCTTAGAGTGCCCTATCAGCCTACCAAGTTTCATGATCAAATTCAAAAGGATTTGGTTCCAGTTCAGAAAATGTTGAAGCACTCTCTCTCCAAAGATACATGGAGAATGGTGGAAATTTGCTTCAGTGAAGTTAAAATGCATTGTCTTAAAAAATACTTTTCTCCTTGCTCCAATGTCCAAATCTAATGGTTTTACTCTCTTTGTGTAGCTACAAGTATCTAGTTGATGTCTACAAAGTTTCATTTCCAAATTCAATTCCATGTGATTCCAATTCTAAGAAAGGTAACCCTATGTCTCTGCACACTCTTTTGGTATGCTAGTTTACATGCTCTGTACTTGGAAGGTCATAAATTTCTATCTAAATATCCATTTGGTGTGTTTTTTGGTTTTTTTGGAAATCTCTTGGAGTGCCCTATCAGCATACCAAGTTTCATGATCAAATTCAAAAGTAGTTGGTTCCAGTTCAGAAAATGGTGAAGTACTCTCTCTCCAAAGATACATGGAGAATGATGGAAATTTGCTTCAGTAAAGTTAAAATGCATTGTCTGAAAAAATGTTTTTCTCCTTGATCCAATGTCCAAATCTAATGATTTTACTCTCTTTGTGTAGGTACAAGGGTCTAGTTGATGTCTGCAAAGTTTCATTTCCAAATTCAATTCCATGTGATTCATGTTCTAAGAAAGGTAACCATGTCTCTGCACACTGTTTTGTATGCTAGTTTACATGCTCTATACTTGGAAGGTCATAACTCTCTCTCTAAATATTCATTTGGTGTGTTTTTTGGTTCTTTGGAAAGCTCTTAGAGTGCCCTATCAGCCTACCAAGGTTCATGATCAAATTCAAAAGGAGTTGGTTCCAGTTCAGAAAATGGTGAAGCACTCTCTCTCCAAAGATACATGGAGGATGGTGGAAATTTACTTCAGTAAAGTTAAAATGCATTGTCTTAAAAAATACTTTTCTCCTTGCTCAAATGTCTAAATCTAATGGTTTTACTCTCTTTGCGTAGCTACAAGATTCTAGTTGATGTCTACAAAGTTTCATTTCCAAATTCAATTCCATGTGATTCCAGTTCTAAGAAAGGTAACCCTATGTCTCTGCACACTCTTTTGGTATGCTAGTCTACATGCTCAATACTTGGAAGGTCATAAATTTCTATCTAAATATCCATTTGGTGTGTTTTTTGGTTTTTTGGAAAGCTCTTGGAGTGCCCTATCAGCATACCAAGTTTCATCATCAAATTCAAAAGGAGTTGGTTCCAGTTCAGAAAATGGTGAAGTACTCTCTCTCCAAAGATACATGGAGAATGGTGGAAATTTGCTTAAATAAAGTTAAAATGCATTGTCTTAAAAAATGTTTTTCTCCTTGCTCCAATGTCCAAATCTAATGATTTTACTCTCTTTGTGTAGGTACAAGGGTCTAATTGAGGTCTACAAAGTTTCATTTTTAAATTCAATTCCATGTGATTCCAGTTCTAAGAAAGGTAACCCTATGTCTCTGCACACTGTTTTGGTATGCTAGTTTACATGCTCTATACTTTGAAGGTCATAACTCTCTCTCTAAATATCCATTTGGTGTGTTTTTTTGGTTCTTTGGAAAGCTCTTAGAGTGCCCTATCAGCCTACCAAGTTTCATGATCAAATTCAAAAGGAATATGTTCCAGTTCAGAAAATGGTGAAGCACTCTCTCTCCAAAGATACATGGAGAATGGTGGAAATTTGCTTCAGTAAAGTTAAAATGCATTGTCTTAAAAAATACTTTTCTCCTTGCTCCAATGTCCAAATTTAATGGTTTTACTTTCTTTGTATAGTTACAAGAGTCTAGTTGATGTCTACAAAGTTTCGCTTCCAAATTCAATTCCATGGGATTCCAGTTCTAAGAAAGGTAACCCTATGTCTCTTTGCACACTGTTTCCGTAAGCTAGTTTACATGCTCTATACTTGTAAGGTCATAAATCTCTCCCTAAATGTCTATTTGGTGTGTTTTTTGGTTCTGTGGAAATCTCTTACAATTTGGTACATTAATGGTTAGATTATATAATGAAAAAACAAAGGATCGAATACCAGAGCATTAAATACAAATAGAATAGATTTCCTATATTGTACGCAGTACAGGTAGGCATTAGAGTAATTTTCAACATGGAAAAATGTTTTTTAGTACAAAAAATACCTTTAGTGAGTGATTTTGTAAGCATCAAGGATGTATAAAAAAATAGTCTATCTATGACTAAAAATCATAGTATAAAGTAATGTGGACTTCTATTATGAACAGATTGCTATTTTGTACTAGGCATCATTCTTACTTATATTTCACTCATCAGAATTTCCTTTTTTTTGGCAATTTTATTTTTTTTGGAATGCATAACTACATTGAGTGGTATGAAGGATTTTGAAAATTTTTATTTGACTATGAAGCTATAATTTTTTTGGTATATGCAAAAAAGGACACTATAGTGTCCTGTTTTGGTACAACACTAGTGTTAAAATAAACAAAAATGTTGAAGTTCTCTAGCTAGGCATAAAGTTGGACTAGTAGCAAATGAATTCATGCGGGCTCACGGCATCGACTATGAAGAGAGTCTCAGCCCGTTTGCAAAGATGAGAACAATTAGAACCTTGATTGCAATGAGTGCAATAAGGACATGTCCATTGTACCAACTTGACATAAAAATGCTTTTCTATATGGTGAACTTCAAGAAGAGGTATACACGAGTCAACCGATTGGATTTGGAGATAAAAAGCATCCAGATTTTGTTTGCAGATTGAAGAAAGCGTTGTATGGGCTTAAGCAAGCACCACGTGCTTATAGCCAAAGATTGGTTGAGTACCTCACAAGGTGTGGGTATAGTCCAAGTAGTGCAGATCCTTCTCTCTACATAAAGAAAGAAGATGGCAAGCAAGTAACATCTGCATATATGTTGATGATCTCATCATACCAGGAAGTAATGTTGCAGGAATACAAGAGATAAAAAGAAAACTTAGGCATTGAGGTAGTCTATGGGAAAGATGGCATCTACTTGATGCAAAGAAAGTACATGTTGGATGTTCTTTTCAGATTTGGAATGAGTGAATGCAAAACACTCACTCAACCTATGGACATAAATGTGATGCTATGCTCAAATGATGGAGAGAAGTTACATGATGTAACTATGTACAGGAGTATTGTAGGTTCATTGATCTATGCTATGATCAGAAGACCAGATTTGTGTTATATTGTTGGAGTTCTTTCTCAATTTATGCAAACTCCAATAAGTGAGCATTTAAATTCAGCCAAACGTGTGCTAAGATATGTGAAGCACACAGTCAATCATGCCTTGTTTTATAGATATAATGAAGAACTGTAGGTGAAGGGCTTTAGTGATGCTGACTGGGCTGGTTTGAAGGAAGACAGAAGACCCACTTCAGGTTATGTATTCATGATAGGCAACAAACCTATCACATGGAGCTCGAAGAAGCAACCTACTATTGCACTATCATCTACAGAAGCTGAATATACAGGATTAGCCTTTGCAACTTGTGAAGCTATGTGGATTAAGAAGCTCTTGGTTGATCTTGATGTGCAGATAGAGACCATTCAAATTTATGGTGACAACATGTTAAGCATTCACTTGACAAACAATCCAATGTTTCATGCACATAGAAGTGCATTATCATTATGTCGGAGAAAAAGTTTTGAGCAAGGATGTGGATATAAAGTTCATTAGGACTAATGACTTGGTTGCAGACATAATTACAAAGTCCTTAGATGCTTCTAAACTAAAGAGGTTCAAGGATGAAATCAATTTCTCGGATATGGTTGAAGGTGCATGCTCAAATGTGAGCTTGAGGGGGAGTGTTAAAACAAAAAGAAGCAAGGTCGTATATATTTTGCAAAAAGGATTTTCTTCAAATAGAAGAAAAATACAAAAATGAAAAATGGAAGCATTTACTTTAGCAAGTAGTGGAGGCCAAAAGAGAATCGATCAAAAGACTGAAACGAACGAGAACAGTGGCTGCTAAAAGAAGTGGAGGAGTTATGGAGAAGAGCTCATGAAGTCATCATGAGAGCTCGTGGTCACTTGGCTAAAAAAGAGGCAAGGGAGGACACTCAAGTACACAAAGAAGGTGTTGAAGTCCCCTTATAGGTATTGCATCGTTGATCTTGTAATCTAAATTATATTCCCAAAAACTTATATAGTCTAGTCTAAGGACACAATCTAGTACTCCCTTGATATTCTAGTAAGACTACGTTCATTAAGGCCCTTCACCATGAAAATTATTCATGAAGAAATCTTTTCTACACTTAAAGTTATTCAGCAACAAGTCTAAGAGGTACAAGAAAACCAAGAAAGGATTAAATACTAGAATATTCAAAATGTTATCAGAGAGCATCAAAGCAAAATTTGATAGTTGCAAATCACAGTAAATCAATCTTCTTCAAGTACCCCTATGACATGCAAAATGAAGAAAAGATTGAAAGTGAACATGCCTGAGAAATTTGATGGGACAAGATCAAAGTTTAAAGGGTTTCTTCAAAAATTTAAGCTCTTCATAAGAATGCAACCCAACAGGTACCCAGATGATGCTTCTCAAATAAGAATCCTATGAAGTCTATTATGTGGTCTTGCTCTTTCATGGTTTGCGCCTATCCTAGAGAAGGACATGGATATTTTGTATGATTTCAAGGACTTTATTTGAGATTTCACATCTTCTTTCAGAGATATCGATTGTTCACGTGTTGTCAACAATCCAAGAAAGGTACATCAATAAACTAGATCTTCTTCTATTTATAAATCAGAATGCATACAAATCATTTGTGATTTTACCATGACATGCGGATTATTTTATCAACCAATTTCCATGGGGCTTACGTGACGATGTCAAGGACCTCATGTTAACCATGCCCAAAGTAAATACTTCAAATGAATTCATGAATCAAGCAATTGAGTGTGATAATAGGTTGTTCAATAGAAAACAAGAGAAGAAGACTCGTATTTAAGATCGGGAATACAAGTTTCCCTCAACTCCTCAACAATATATGTTGGAAGAATCTCAACCAAAGCCCATGCAATTGGATAGCATTAAGGTCAACAGACTTACACCAAGGAAAAGAAAGAAGACAATGGATTATGCCTTTACTGTGGAGACCATCATCATATGGTATTCAAATGTCTTAAGAAGAAAAAACAAGTTGGAATTAGGACTTCCACAACCACCATCCCATATCAAGAAAATCATCATGAGAGACAAAAGATGAATACGTCCCTTCATGATAATCATGTAGTTGATCCTACACTTAAGTACACTACAAACCCTTTCCAATTTTATGGATATCCATCTTCAACATGTTCCAGCACCACATATCAAGAACCCTTTAAAGACTATGAACTATGAAGATTCAAGTCCAAGAATATCTAGAGGTCACATGCCCGCTCATCATGGAACTCGTCGCTTGAGGGGGAGATGATGTCATGGACAAAAATGAAACCATCCTAAACCTTAGATTTCATGAGACTTTCTACATCTTGTGCTTGGTTCAAAATTTGGAGGAACTAATACTACCATCGTGCGCAAAACATGCCAAAACCTAAGATCAACTCTCTACTTGATTTTGACATCCAGAGGTCCTATTTCGGATTGTTGACATCATTGATTTGTAATCACCCTTGAATACCTATATAAAGAGGGCTTAGCCACATACATAATCATTCTTGTGTATGCCAATCTTGGGGGCCCAAGGACTCGATCTCCAAGTAAGTACTTTCTAATTTCAGTTCTAGTTCTTGTCTGGCTCCTTGTTCTAGTCGTGTCTAGTCTAGTTTCTGCATATCTCGTCTTGTCCCTTCGTAATCTCAAAGTGTGAGGGCTTGTCCACTTATATCTTGTATCTAATTTTATCCCCGTGAAGGGAGTTTTTATAATTAAGATATCTTTTTCATACCTATGGTCCCGGGTTGTGGGAACTTTTATATCCAATCTAGTCCAGTTAATTATACCTATCAATCACGAGTTGTGGGACTTCTTGTACCAGTTTTATATTTTTGTATTATTTCCCCTGCATGGTAATCTTATAACACTACAAGGAATACGGGCGTATAGCGACGGTCAAGGCGACACAAATTCGTCGCTATAAAATTGCAAAATGCGTCGTAATGAGCATCGCGCGCGGACCATCGATTAAACCACGAAGTGAACAACGCGTTTTGCGACTTCGCTTACACGACGGTCTGTTGACGGAAAAAAATTAAAACGTTGGAGGCTCTTCGATAGGCATTTTCACGCATCTGATCGAAGAGCTCTCCAACGATCGCAGTTGCGCAGCGCTTATGAGCTAAAGCAAGTATATGCAGGTCTCTGTTTCTCTCTTTCTACATCTTTTTCGCTTTGAATTCTCTCTCTCTCTCTGTCTCTCTCTCTCTTTGTTGACTCTCTCTCTTGTTCTCCTAATTGTTGACTCTTGTTCTTGAAATGTTATAGAAGTTCAAGTTTGCCAACATCTATATATCTACATCTTAAGAATACAACATGAACGAAAGAAAGGAGAAAATAACACTACATACATGCAACTTTGCATCGGTATATTTATTGCGATATTATTGGTTAAGATTTCAATCATCCACAATTTACTAGAGTGGTTCATAATTCATGAGTAGTTGCTTACATGGATATAGGTGACATGATATTTGGAGAGCTCCAAAGAGAATTTTTAAAAATATTGAAATAAAAAAGAAACAACATATTGGGTGTCATTAGCTAGTATGAATATGATGTTTGATATTCAAGAACTCTCTTCATTAATTCACCCTTGGAATCATCGACATGCACAATAGCGAAAGGTACAAGAACTCTCTTCATTTATTCACCTTGGGATCTATTGTCGAACTCCTCGTCTAGCTCATCAGGTTCGGCAGCCTCTGCATGTGAGAGACGAGGATCCATATGGGGTGGTAGGCATGGGCAAAATTTGTAATGCCAAGCTCCGATCAGGAACATGTAGAGGAAGAGGAAATGGATGAGAAATGTGGTGATAGGGTTCTTCCATCTGCAAATATCAGAAAACCACCTCCCAACGGTGATCATACCCGACAGAACACCCAAGATCCTGAACCACTTAGCCTTGCTCTTGCGCATGCTCCACAGATTGCTATCCACATCATTGTCAACTACATCCTTGACAGTGAACTCGTGAATGCTGGTGTCAATATCTTTCATATCTTCATCCATTGGTGTCAATATTCTACCCACAGAATGCCTTCATTCATAAAAAAAATTATTATGAAAGTATTATTGTAATTAATACACACGTAGCATATGATCTCATTACATAAATTTGTAATTAACGTTTTCCAACAAACTCTAAAATTACTCTTACAAGTCTCATCGCCAGCAGAGTGCTTCTCTCATGGGAGCTGGACATAAGACCGAAACATACAAAGGCCTTCATTCTCCTTCCTCTTGGGCTAGCCATTCTCCTTCATTACCGCTCCCGTTCTTGAACCTTCCGGCGGAGGAGCTTGCTGCTGTGATTTTTGGTTGTGACCATGCGACTTACAATGAATGCGTCACACAGCTTCTGTTTGGTATACTTTATCTATCCTCTTACTTTCTATCACAGATATACGTCTCTCCCTTTAAACCATATGCATGAACAATAGCTTGATCATTAGCGCTTGTGCATGTCCAGGCCTTTGAGCTTCTCATATCATCTATGCAAAGAATGTCCGACCAGGGATGCCAATATTTTTGTTTAATTACATTGATAAAAAGTTGCACGGTATTTCTGAGGCAGATAGCTATGGAGAGATGAACATCAATCCATATGCCTGGACTGATGGGAAGCAGAAGACACGTTTTTCAACTCAGGTTCTTTGCTTAGATTTAATAATCTCTGATATTACATTAGATCACTATCTGCGGTGTAATGAGGTTTTGTTTACATGTAGGCACGCATACGGGTGAGATGTCAGTGTGCACCATTGACAGAAAGCATATACAAGGGAGCATTAGCAGCGAATTATGTGAATTATTCATAGGAGAAAATCCTATTTGAGTTAATTCATGTGTGACAGATAAGCTTATATCTCTTTTCATGAGAAACTCGTTGAGTGTCAGTAGACAGGTTGTGGGTTTACAACGTGGGTCCATCAACAAAGGAGAAGAATATACAAGGGAGCATTAGCAGCAAATTATGTCAATTATTCACAGGAGAAAAACCTATTTGATCAGTTAATTCATGTGCGGACAGATAAGCTTATATCTCTTTTCATGAGAAACTCGTTGAGTGTCAGTAGATAGGTTGTGGGTTTACAACGTGGGCCCATCAACAAAGGAGAAGCATATACAAGGGAGCATTAGCAACGAATTATGTGAATTATTCACAGGAGAAAAACCTATTTGAGTTAATTCATGTGCGGACAGATAAGCTTATATCTCTTTTCATTAGAAAATCATTGAGTGTCAGTAGAAAGGTTGTGGGTTTACAACGTGGACCCATCAACAAAGGAGAAGCATATACAAGGGAGCATTAACAGCGAATTATGTGAATTATTCACAGGAGAAAAACCTATTTGAGTTAAATCATGTGTAGACAGATAAGCTTATATCCCTTTTCATGCGAAACTCGTTGAGTGTCAGTAGACAGTTTGTGGGTTTACAACGTGGGTCCATCAACAAAGGAGAAGCATATACAAGGGAGCATTAGCAGTGAATTATGTGAATTATTCACAGGAGAAAATTCTATTTGAGTTAAATCATGTGCAGACAGATAAGCTTATATCTCTTTTCATGAGAAACTCGTTGAGTGTCAATGGATAGGTTCTGGGTTTACACATAGACACACACATAAAAACACATACACACACATACACATAGATAAGCTTATATCTCTTTTCATGAGAAACTCGTTGAGTGTCAGTAGATAGGTTGTGCATGTGTATGTGTGTATGCATCTGTATGTGTGTGAATGCATCATTATGTGTGTATGTGTCTATGTGTGTATGTGTGTATGTGTGTGTATATGTGTGTGTATGTGTGTGCACGTCTATGTGTATGTGTGTGTCTATGAGTGTGGATCTGTTTATGTATGTGTATGTGTCTATGGGTGTGTATGTGTCTATGTGTGTGTGTGTATGCATGTATGTATGCATATGTGTGTGTATGTGTGTGTATGCTTTATGTATGCATATGTGTGTGTATGCATTATGTATGTGTATGTATGCATGTGCATTATGTATGCATATGCATTATGTATGTGTATGTATGCATGTGCATTATGCATATGCATTATGTATGTGTATGTATGCATGTGCATTATGTATGCATGTGTGTGTATGCATGTAAGTATGTATGTATGTATGCATATGCATATGTATGCATATGCATATGTATGCATGTATGTGTATGTGTGTGCATGTCTCTCTATGTGTGTGTGTATGCATATATGTGTGTGTATGTGTGTGTATGTGTGTGTATGTGTGTGTGTATGTATGTGTATGTGTGTATGTGTGTATGTGTGTATGTGTGTATGTATGTGTGTATGTGTGTGTATGTGTGTGTATGTGTGTATGTGTATGTGTGTGTATGTGTGTGTATGTGTGTGTATGTGTGTGTATGTGTGTGTATGTGTGTATGTGTGTGTATGTGTGTATGTGTGTGTATGTGTATGTGTATATGTGTGTGCATGTGTATGCATTATGTATGTGTATGTCTGCATGTGCATTATGTATGCATATGTGTGTGTATGTATATATGTGTGTCTGCATGTATGTGTGTGTGTATGTATGTATATGTGTGTGTATGCAACATTATGTGTGTATGTGTGTATACGAGTGTGTATTTGTGCGTGTATGTGTGTGTGTGTATATGTGTATGTGTGTGTGTGTGTCTATGTGTGTATATGTGTGTGTATGCATATGTATGTGTGTGTATGTGTCTATGTGTGTATGTGTATGCATGTATGTATGCATATGTGTGTGTATGTGTGTGTATGCTTTATGTATGCATATGTGTGTGTATGCATTATGTATGTGTATGTATGCATGTGCATTATGTATGCATATGCATTATGTATGTGTATGTATGCATGTGCATTATGTATGCGTATGCATTATGTATGTGTATGTATGCATGTGCATTGTGTATGCATGTGTGTGTATGCATGTAAGTATGTATGTATGTATGCATATGCATATGCATATGCATATGTATGCACATGTATGTGTATGTGTGTGCATGTCTCTCTATGTGTGTCTGTATGCATATATGTGTGTATGTGTGTATGTGTGTATGTGTGTGTGTGTATGCGTGTGTATATGTGTGTATGTGTGTATGTGTGTGTATGTGTATGTGTATATGCATGTGCATGTGTATGCATATATGTGTGTGTATGCAACATTATGTGTGTATGTGTGTATATGTGTGTGTATTTGTGTGTGTGTGTATATGTGTATGTGTGTGTGTGTGTGTCTATGTGTATATATGTGTGTGTGTATGCATATGTATGTGTGTGTAAGTGTGTGTGTGTGCGCATACCTGGTCTCTCTCGCGCTCTCTCTCTCTCGTTCTCTTGCTCTCGTCCAGATCTCGGCACAAATGTGCCGGGAGAAATCGAATTTTTTTTTGAACATTCTAGAGCGTCGCTTACGCGACGCTCTCGAAAAGACGACGCATATACGACGCTCTCCAGTTTGCCCATGTCGCACATACCGTCACTTGCAAGCGACTCTATTTGCAACGCAAAGATTAGCGTCGCATAAGCGACGCAAGCTTGGAGTCTGCGACGTACCCCGCCTAAAAATCAAAATTTCGAAAACACTACCGTCGCTTATGCGACGCTAGCGTCGCATAAGCGACGGTCCCCGTTTTTTTCCGGTTCGGCCGCGTCGCTATGCCCCCCTATTTCTTGTAGTGTAATATGAAGTATATCTCCCAAGCCTTGTCTAGTCTAGTTTAGTCTAAGGGCACAATCTAGTGCCCCTCTGACACATTGTTCCCACTTCTTGAGCCACTGTTAAACAGCATCAACAATATGTGCACTAGTAGATCCATGGTGGCATGGCAACTTAAGGTCCTTAAGCTCCCACCTAACCTCTCTAGTTGGGATACTCTCATTAGAGACCTCTGGAGTGTGGTGCTCACTTACAGCTCTTAACTCTATCCCTATGGGCCAAAAATCAAGCATAGCTTCCTCTTTCTTCGAGCCACGAATGTGCTCTAAGATAGTCTGAAGCATGTTTTCCAAATGTGCTATCCTATGGCTCATGGTCTCCATAGTATCTACTGAATATTTAGCCATGTGTGTATCCTCTCTATTTGGAGATGAAAGTCCCGACTCCATATCTATACAAGTATAGGTTCTTTCTTTTTATGTTTTTGAGTGGTTTGGAGTTTCTTTTTTTTGTTACAAGCTTATGTGTGTATATGTACACCTAATGATATAAACAACGGCAATAAGAAACTAACCAGTCACTAACTTTTGCAAGAAGGAACAAGAAACAAGAAAACATGTGTTAGTATGCTCTCTACTTATGCATCAAACAATCATGCATACATTTTTTTAAAATTTCGACAACATTTCAATAGCAAAGTGATAATCTAAACAAAAAAACCGAAGTGCTCTCCACACACTTTAACCATAAGTGTGCTTGGAGGCACACAATCAATAACAAAAGAGCATAGGGCACTATACTCCCTTCAAAAAAATGACGAGCTTACAGCACCGATATCCAATTTTACATAAGAGCACCACACTTCTTGCTTTCTTTCCGCAATACCTACAATAAAATCATGCTATCCTTCTTCTTTGCATTTTAAGAAAAAATTTAGAGGTTCATAAACATATATACAAGCATTTATGCATGTATGGAAGCTAAATGTTATTCTGGATGACAATTAATGCATAAAAGAGAGTTCTAATGCAATTTTTTTTTTGAGAGAATAAGAAGTAAATTAATAATGGCATGTAAGAATGTACAGAGGGCAAGACTACCCCCACCAATTACAACTAGTGGCCTTTGACAATTGACCAATGTAATAGCAAATCACATTGTCAGTGTCACGACACAGAACAACAAGTTGTACCTCGAATAGATCCATATGGAGGATAACATACAACAAAAGGCGAAGGCACCAAAAGGGTAACTAACAGCATACATCAACCATTTCAATCCTAGAGGCAAAGTACAACTTCAACAAAGAAGCCCTCAATTGGCTGGGTCTAGTATTATTCAGATGACTGGACAGAGAATTCATCATCAGGAGCATCCTCAGTGTCAGCAAGAGCTTTAATGCCAATTCTCTTCAGAACTGTGTGCAGTGAGTAAACTGCAGCACCAGTGGGCTTCTTGTTATTGAAGACAGCCACATTTCTACATTTCCAAATACTCCATAATATATTAGCTCTCCACAGGTTCCATAAAACAACATTGAATTTGTTGCAGACCCCAGCAGCAGCTCTTTGTAGCCAAGGTGGATGTTGTGCTTTTGGCAAAATGGCAAGAGGAACCTCCAAAAAGATTGGGCATGCCTGCAATTATTGACAGGAAAACTTTTCTTAAAATGAGCCAATCCACTTGCAGAGATGTGTAGAGGTGGAAGTGATCATAAACCACCCTTCAAGCATTCCCAAGTTGGAATCAATTAGCCTCGTCCCTCCAATTGCTTTCGGCAAAACCTCTAGTTCACAAACAGTCCATTTAAAGGCTCTATACAATGAGTTTACAAAGACCAAATGCTTACTTATGCACATTCCTTGGATAGCCTTAAAACAAGGAATCCACGGCCCTTTGAATCACTCAATTTGGGTGTTGGACAAGAGAGAGATGGTCATTTTAGCGAACAGGGGTACTGGAAATCAGCTCTCTTAAGAGAGGTATGCGAAAGTATAGCTTGAAAAGAAAGAGAGGTATGCGAAAGTATAGCTTGAAAAGAAAGAGAGGTAATGGCTTTGGAGCTCCACTCTGAGAGAAAGCCAAGAATGGTGCTCCCAGCTGCTTTCCCATAGATGATGCAGAAAGGAGAAAATGTGCCTATATAAGAAATTTCAACAATAAGAGGGGAGATAAGAGGAAGACTTCTCCCTCCCTTCCACACATGCAGTGCATGGGTACCTTCTTTGTTGAAGTGCCTCTCTCAATATATTTGCTTGCAACAATATTCTCTCCAACTTCTGGCTTTATATGAGATTTTGGCTCTACTTTCTGTCTTGAAAATTCTAGAAATGCCAGCATCTTCTCACAACAAATGTGCTGCTGATCATCTACTTCATCCCCCTAGAGCAAAAGCTATTAACAATTCATTCATATTTCAATTTAGCTATTTTTTTCATTAATTTCAGTTTGTACTCATTTCTTAACTTATCCTGAAGTCTGTTGTTAAATTGATGATCTGTTTGTTAACTCTTCATGTCTTCGTTTGAGGATCTTGGGACATCACACTCAACCCTTATTCCCTTGTACTTTGCTTCAAAAAGATAATATTTGTTTTTGGATAGATGAAGGGAAGAAAAACTCCATTTTTGCATTATATTTCATCTGTAACCATGAAAGCAAGCAGAAAACAAGCCCATGAGGTTGTATGAGGAAAACAAATACATCCATGCAAAGCGTGCATTTTTTTGCAAAATAAGAACTACAAGGTTTTTTTAAGCCACTGCATTAATTGCGTGATTGAATTGCTGGGTGGGAATCCCATCCAAATATACAGTGAAACCTTTCCTACCCTAAACACTTGCGCACATCTAGCTTGCGTGAATTTTGCACCCAAGGGCATGTTCATTATGTAGCACATGCCTCTTCAAGCTATAGAAAGACTGACCTGGATCCTTGGTCTCCAAAATTCAGCCAGTCAGGACCCAGCTATATTCACACACCACAAGATATTCTGTCTCAAGTCGGCAAATGAACCGAGAGAGAAATAAATTCTATGCCAAACTGAAATCGACCTGCAAGGCCTCTTGAAGTGGAAGCATCTTGCACTGGAAGGAAATCGGATCCATCACTTAACGAGTATGGAACGTTACAAGTGTAACACCCCACAGCAAAACATTCTAGTTAGCAGAAAGATGACATCCTTGGAACACCCTCTTTATGAGAGGGTTTCTGACCCTTCTCTGTCTTAGTCATTTCTGTGAGCTGAACATATCTTATTCTTGCAGCCTTTACCAAAGTGTCTCAAGGATGGATGTTAATGTCAACATGGGTCATCCCTCTAACTATGAGACGAACCTTCAAAGGATTTTTTGACTTAATACCCCTCATGGAGAGAACTAAAAGTAGATCGCAACCTTCACATGGTTTGTCCACTGACTACTATGCAGATTCTGAAATTTTCTTTGCCTTGACTCCCCTCATGAAGGTGAAAAGAACCTGCAACAATCTCTCCTGCAACACTTTCTTATTGCCATCAAAGAAATTCAAAAGCCTTCTTCCTTCTGCCAATTGCTGTGCATCAACATGCCTGCCTGTCTTGTGCAATATGCGTGTTACAACCTCATACATGTCTTGAGTAGGTGTGATTCCAGCTTGCCTCATATCGTCATACAGCTTGAGAGCCATTCCATAGTCACCTGCATTGGAGTAAACTGTGAGAAGGGCTTTGTACACAAAGTGACCAGGTTTGAGATCAGAATCCAGCATTTTACAATATAACGCATATGCCTGATCTATTTTTCTAGCCCTGCCAAGACAGTTTATCATCTCTGCACAAGTGGTATTATCCAATGGAAACCCTTTCTTCTGCATTTCCTGAAGGAACACTGTCGCCTCTTTTCCTTGCAAATTCCTTGCAAAACCTTGTATAAGTAAGGCATAGGAGAATCTGTTGGGTTCTAAATCAAAGGCTCCTATAAGATTAAATATGCTGCGTCCCTTCTCAGGTTCTCCAACAGAGACATAATAGCGAATCACTGAATTAAACAGTTGGATACTGAAATTCATACCATCTTTCTTCAGCCCATCAAAGAGGTCTTTGACCAAGGAATCCTTCTTTTGTAGCGTCTCCTTGGATCTTAATATTTTTTCAAGGAGGACTGCCGTGCTCGAGCTATCATGTTTATAGCCAACTTTGTCCTTCAGCCAGTGGAAAAAAGACCAAAGAACATCCATCTTTCTCATTCTTCTCAATATACCCATAACTAGGGGAGCTTCCCAATCTAGGTCCGCATGCTCAAGCACCTTCTCCACTTCGGGATTCCAAGAATGAAGGGCGTTTGTAAATGCACATATATCGAATAGAAAACTTGAGGTTGAAGCACATCTCCACACAGTCAAGACAGGATCAGCATCTGTTGCATCATCATCATCATTTTCATCAACCCTTGGCCCAATACTTCCAGCACCTTCTACCACCTTTGGTTGGATTTCCTCCATTAGAACTGCAGCCTCATTCACCATACCTGCTTTTTGCAATGCAATCACTGCAGGCATAAACTGCTTTGCTGGCTTGTGAAAATACTCCCTCATCTCTTCCAAAGTCTCTAGCATTCTTTCCACTTTTCCAGTCTTGGCAAACCCATTTATAATGAACTTGTAGGTAACTCTACTAGGAAAAACTAGCATATGTTGCATCAATTCCAGGATTTTGGCTGCATCTTCTACTTTTCCAGCATTAACAAGATGCTCTATGAACACTGTATAGAGACGACTAGATGGAAGGTAATCTCTTCTCATCATTTCTTCAAAGATGACAGCAATCTTTGTAAAACGTCTAGATCTTGCAAGAAAATCTATGTATGAAGCATAGATTGCCGTGGAGGGCTGTGTTCCTTCTCGCCTAAGTAAATTCCAATGCCTAGCCACATACCGCATGTCCTTGGCTTTATAATACCATAGCATAACATTGCTGAGGGTAATTCGAGATATTTCACAGCCATTAGACTTCATCTCTTCAAATAGTAATTTCATTTGATGAATCTGCCCTGCCCTGCCAAGATTGTTCAACATTACCCCATACGTGTATGTGTTATGCTGAAACTCATACCGGCTTTTCAGCCATTGAAAGAAGGCCAGGGAAACATCACATGGTATGTCAGCCTTCAAAATTTGAGAGACTAACAAACTATCAAATATCACAGGCAAATTTCTCAGAGCTCCTTTGAGCTCGTCCTCATCAGCACCTTTATTCAACAGGTCTGCCACTTGAGAAATAGCCCTTGATCTAGTGAAAAATTCTTCTACCGCCACTTCTGGCAGTGGCTTATTTGGCTTCAGAAGCTCCAACCTGAATTCCACATGGTCACTTGTGATTGGCGATGAATTATCTGTCATCATTGTTTCATTGCTGGTGCTTACAAGGGTTAAAGATCTGTACATGCCTCTAAAGGATTGGAATGAAGTTAATGAAGAGGGCATACGGAATCGGTGAAGCTGCATAGAAATGTGATGCATTGAAACAAGACTGAAGAGAAGATTCTCATAGCACTCTGTCTGCATCCCCACCTACACGCAAAGGAATTCAAACATTTAATAATTCAAATGTTCATCAACCCAATATTCATCATTTAAACATTATCATCAAATGAAATGATCCAATCAATGATCAATTGCTCAATTCCTCATTGATCTTCAAAACATTCCAACAGAATTCATTATTGGATCTGAACTTTCTTTCAATCAATCAATTACCAAGGTTATCACTCGAATCCTATTAGACACCTATCATTAATTCAATAGCATCAATTCATTCAATGATCAATAATCAATCCATCTTTCATTGTCAAATTATGAAGTAACATAAGTGATCATTAATTAAACAATTCTTCAATTCAATATGATTATATAGTTCAATTTGAAATGTTTTTCATTGTTATCATAAAATCCCCCCCCCCCCTCTCTCTCTCCCCCTCCCCCCTCCCCCTCCCCCTCCCCCCTCCCCCCTCCCCCTCCCCCTCTCTCTCTCTCTCTCTCTCCTCTCTCTCTCTCTCTCTCTCTCTCTCTCTCTCTCTCTCTCTCTCTCTCTCTCTCTCTCTCTCTCTCTCTCTCTCTCTCTCTCTCTCTCTCTCTCTCTCTCTCTCTCTCTCTCTCTCTCTCCTCTCTCTCTCTCTCTCTCTCTCTCTCTCTCTCTCTCTCTCTCTCTCTCTCTCTCTCTCTCTCTCTCTCTCTCTCTCTCTCTCTCTCTCTCTCTCCCCCCATAGTACAACAAGTGATTTAAAAACGAGATTTAAATCGTTGAGGTTTATAAAATCCAAAATAAAAAACGGGGCTTTTGTTCACTTCAAGAGATTTTTATTTTTTGAAACATGTGTTGAAAATTAGGTAGGCCCATAACAAAATTCCACAAGTCCCACAGGTTTCCAGGATCTACAACATAGATTTCAGTATCTTCCAATATTGACAAACATGAACATACCACACTTAATCATACAATGATGAGACAAAGATAGAGAGAGATTAGACAACATGTTCAAAGTGTTACATAAGCCACTGCTTACTCACACCATCATACATACAAATGTCAAATTACAATGTGGGAGTCAAAATCTCAACCACTCTATGTGAACAGAAATAGATGGAAGAGTGTATGTACAAAATTTACAAGAATATTCAGATGTAGGGACAGAAATCTGAATATGTATGAGATGTATGACCTGACAGGTTGTAGAAGAGTGTATACGAGTGACAGAAAGAGGAAAGATCAGTTTGAAACTGATATTCAACAAACTCTAATCTGATTTTAGGCTATGGAAGACCCTAAATCATGTGTGTGTGAAAGATCACATACTTACAGACTTAGCATAGAATGCTAACATGTTGCTGACGGAAATCCTCATACTCATATGGAAACACCTTCTCTAACACCTCATCTGAATGCATGTAGCATGCATGTACTGATTCTCCTTTGCGTATGTACTATGCTGAATAGGACTCCTCCAGATATGGATGCCACTGCATCCATAAGCTCCAAGTAGCACCTGTGTGCATAAAGAAAATATGTACTTGAATACTTAACATAAGATGCAATCTTATGTTAAGCTCCATCCAATGTCTTTGAAGTACACCAAAATCTTCATGTAGAAGACAATCTTCAAATACATAATGTAGATGGCTGATCCAAACCACCAAATTGCTCATGAGTAAGTCTTCTCTACAAACAAGAGTGTGAGCACACTCTTCTCCAAGAAGAACTCCATGACTGCTCCTCAACATAGCTTCACAAAGTGCACCATGGCTATCCCATGAGTGCTAGAGCACCACCTCCTCAAGCTCCACCACAAGCTAGCGTTGGTTTGCGTTGGGATGTCTTCAAAAGTGACCAAGAGGCTTCTTATATAGGCCACCAAGTGTTCTAGCGAAAAAATTTGCTTTTCTTTGATCAAAATAAAGCTTATCGCTTTTTAAAACTCAATCACAAATTTTACTAGCTTTTGATTTATTTTTAAATTATCACAGAAGATAGGTTTCGGCTTGCTTTTTTCACTATCTGACCACCTGATGAAAGATCTGAAAACATTTTTATGACCTCCAAGCTGAGAGCTATCAAATGAGGTAAAAACCCTAAATCAACAGAAAATTAGGGTTACGGTTTTCTCCCAAATCTGATCTCTGATGACTTCATATCATATACCATTAGAAAGCTCTCTTCAAGCTCTACAAGATAGGCTCATAAAAAGTTTACCAAAATTTTGTGCCAAAAATGACTTCAAGTATCAAAATTTGAGTTTTTGCCCTAATAGGATTTTGGACTGATGTGACATTTTTTTCCAACAATCCCCCCTGCAATGTGATATTGGTACAAACTGAACTGGAGGTGTAACTTCATTCATCTGCAAACTGATATAAGCTTCAAACTTGTCTTTCTGAAGGACCTTCAAAACTTTATGTTCAAAAGTCTTCTTCAAAACTGAATTTGAACTTCTTTAATCTTCAAAAATCTGAATTTGCTGAATATGAACATTAATACCTGAGAAAATATGCAAACTAGATATCCAATAGTGTTAGCATACATCAAGCAATCACTCCTTGATAACATATGTAGCATGAACTGACTCTGAATGTGCTATCTCTTGAAATAATTCTTCTCAAACCTGTAAGCATACACTAGGATCCACATATTTGCATTTACCTTATAAAAGGTTTCTCAACCTACTTCTGCTGTGTCATGTAAATACACTAAACATAATCAGAAACTGAATCCATCTTGGGACTTGTGATTGAAAACACACAACTTAGTGTATTATGAACACTAGTTGGTTTATCTCTGACTGTATTCAACTAAACTCACGAGAGTCTCACCAAAATTTCATAATTATGATGTCATCTTGTCTTCATCCTTGTTCTATCTGTAAGTCCTTCATACCTGTTTCCTTCAGAGTCTGGTATAATCATATATATGCCCACCTCATAAGTAACATACCTCTCTGAAATATCAAGCTCCTCTTCAATAGAACTCTGGAACTTTCTCTCGAACAGGAACACCTAACAGGAACTTTCTCCAAACATTCTCCTTCTTCCTTCTTCTTTATAAGCTAGAACATAAAGAGAAGCTGACAAAGGAAATATAGGAATACCTGTAGGTATGATTCTCTATCCTTTCACATATGGCTGAAAATAAGTCTTCATGTTTCATCACCCCTTTGGATGATTTAACACTAGTATCCAAATTCCTTTACAGTAAATCAGACTTTAGGAAATCTGTGACGTCTTCCTTCTTTCAATAAATCTGATCTTCAATGATCAATACTTGTATCTGAAAAATCAATATCTGAACCCTTTTATTAGCACTGTACACATGCCAATAGCTTTCCCTTCCATTCCTCAGCTTTCCAAAATCTAGAATAAGGTTAGCTGATCCTATCATAACAAAAAACCTTTTTGAAAACATTCTAGGATTCATAATCTTCTGCAACATAACAAGTATCTTCTTTTGAGCTTTCTTGCCATGAAAGAGATCTATCAAAACTGTCAAGAACAACCTCTGGATATCTAATTTGGTGTAGCTAATGCTTTAACTTTCAAAGTAATGAAAGTGTTTAAAAGCACTTCTTGTATCCTTCAAATCTCCTCATAACTGCTCTTCTAAGATATGACCTACAAATGACAATCTGATAGTAGAAACTAATACATGTGATTTGTGATCTGGTTTCTTCATCTTCTCCAAACCATTGTTTTTCCTTGAATTTGAAGTAACCTTCTCTTCATCAAGTCTTGGTCTTCATGCAATACTTCAAAATACTTCCAAAAGTATTTAGCTGCTAACATATCATCAACTTCATACTCCACACTGATAAATAAACATGCAACTGAATTGTCTAATTCTCAAATCTCTACTCATCTAGATTAAGTGTGTATGTCATATGTCAAATGTTAGAAGATGCTCTGAAACCATATGTTGGTAGCCTGGAAGCTCTAATACAAAATGTTGGAAATTAGGTAGGCCCATAACAAAATTCCAGAGGTCCCACAAGTTTCTAGGATCCACAACATAGATTTCAATATCTTCCAATATTGACAAACATGAACATACCACACTTAATCATACAATGATGAGACAAAGATAGAGAGAGATTAGACAACATGTTCAAAGTGTTACGTAAGCCACTGATTACTAACACCATCATATATACAAATGTCAAATTACAATGTGGGAGTCAAAATCTCAACCACTCTATGTGAACAGAAATAGATGGAAGAGTGTATGTACAGAATTTACAAGACTATTCAGATATAGGGCAGAAATCTGAATATGTATGAGATGTATGACTCGATAGGTTGTAGAAATGAGTCTATATGAGTGACAGAAAGAGGAAAGATCAGTTTGAAACTGATATAATTCTAACATGTTGCTGACAGAAATCCTCATACTCATATGGAAACACCTTCTCTAACACCTCATCTGAATGCATGTAGCATGCATGTACTGATTCTCCTTTGTGTATGCCGAATAGGACTCCTCCAGATATGGATGCCACTGCCTCCATCATAGTTGACGCGGTTCGCGAACCGGACCCCCCAAAGGTACCATTCGGTTCAGTTCAAACCGAACCTTAAAGGCTCAATCGATGCTTTTTAGATAGTAATCAAAATCGAACCAAATTCGGTTCGCTTCGGCTCAATTTGGTGCATTATTTACATTCCGTTCGTCGTTTCCATCATACTTTTATGGGCAGCATTAGGTCAAGATGAAATCCGATTGATTATTGAACTGAAGTGTATGCACAAGTTTAGAGAGAAGGGGGAGGGAGGGGGAAGAGAGAGAGAGAGAAAGAAGAAAGAAAGAAAGTCATATTAACGTCTTCTGGAGGCCAAACTTGGCCTATGAGACAAAAACCATGTACAAGTGTAGTAACCCTGTGTAGAGGATGAAATGAAATAAAAGTATATCGCGACACAAAGATATATATAAAGCTGGAAAAGGATGGGGAGATGTGGCTCTGACTCCGCAGATAGTGGCCACCTAATACATGGGGGACATGTGAGTAAAAGTGTGAGTAAAACACCCTAGCTACCGGTGAATGGGTGGAGGTGGGTGTAGTATGTGGTACATCGGGGGTGGTCTGAGTGCCTCCTGAAGGAAGACAACCCATGGAGTGGTGGTGCGCCTATGCTCCATCATGTGGTCGTAGGCTGTCCTGATGCATGAGATATCCTCCTGATATAGTCGTGGTCGATGATATGTGCCCCTGCGTGGTCGGCGCCGTGCTCTCTGTGCTGCTGCCTGGTGGAGCGTGAGCCCTATAGATGGACCTCTCTGATGTAGCTCAGCTCGCTGAAAAAACTCGGTAATGGTCTGCTGCGTACTCACCCGTGGCTGATGTGTGGGCTGGAGTGACCGATCTCGCCTCTCGTATGCTGCTGCGAGGAAGCGTCCCAAGCGTCGCTGGTCTCCCATACTCATGCATAACTGGAGTGTCTCCTCTATCTGGAAATGTGCTCGTAGGTCTACATATGCTGGGCATCTGATAACAAAATGCTCCTCACTCTCTACCTCTGTCTCGCATACTGGGCACCGCCTCTCCTCACGGTGGACTCCCCTGGATCGACCCCTCTCAATCTCGAGCTGATGTGATGAAACCCGGAGCTGCCCAATGACGACTCGAAGCTGGTGGGGTAGATATGTCTGCATGTATCTCGGAATCTCGATGAAGCCCTCGTCCGATATATGTAGAAAATGCTCACGGTAATAGAGCATTTTCGATGGCAATGTATCCCTAGGGCTCAGCCATGTCCTCTGTATGTATGTATGCCATATCTCCTGACGAATGATCCTATTCCTCTCCTGATGAGAGAGAGAGTAGGTGGGTGCATGTGAGTCGTACTGTAGTGGTGGTAGCCTGTCTATGTCAAAGCCGTGGTGGGCCAGCCAGTCTCATGTCTGCGCATACCATGAGGAGGTGTCGCCTGCTAATGCCATGTCCCGTGATGCCTGTAAAGCCCGATAAGCAATGCGCTCTGTATCCATGCTCTGGAGTCTGTGTAATAGGCATACTGTCTGGAATAGTGCCTCAACTAGCATCGGTGGTGCAGCAAGCTCTGCTCTAATGATATCATGTGGTACTGAAGGCTTGCTCCGGATAAGTTTGGAAATCATGAGGATCTGTGGCCTCTCTAATGCTGTCCATACTGATGTGGCTAATCCTGGTCCCCATATGGCTGCCCCATACATGAGCGCTGGTGTAACCAAAGTGTCGAAGAGCCACCCTTTTGTGCGGGGCTCCTGAAAATATGCCTGGTGGCACTGTCTCTCCATCAAGGCAAGTGCTGCATATCCACGTGTGATGCGGTCACGGGCTGCATGAGACATAGAGAAGACCCCTGATGCTGCTGTAAATGTCACTCCCAAGTAAACATATGATCCGACCACCTCAATGGGTCCACCCGCTGCCGTGAACAAACTATGTCTGCGTACTTGTGCTGATGTATGAAAGATCATGACCTTGGTTTTACCAAGGTTCACAGATAACCCTCTGTGTGTGCAAAAGTCATCTAGGCCATGTAGATGATGTTGTAGACCTTCTGCAGACTCTGAAACCAGTACAATATCATCAGCATATAAAAGAATATGGACAGTGGACCCGCATACCTCAATGAAGGCCTTTTTCTAGCTCTTCTCGAGACACAAAGGTGTCCATTGTCATATTACACACATACACATTGTCACACAGATACACTGTCACACATATTTGGAACACACTTTATGCACCTTCCCTCGATGAGAAGGTAAGGTTCTTGGACCTTAACCACACCTAATGAACCCTAAACGAACCTTACACACCTTATCGCGGTCGTAAGGTTCGGTCCTCTCACCTCAAATGCACCGAACGCACCGAACCGAATGCACCTGAACACCTTGGCCTCCATAAGCTCCAAGTAGTACCTCTGTGCATAAAGAGAATATGTACCTGAATAATTAACATAAGATGCAATCTTATGTTAAGCTCCATCCAATGTCTTTGAAGTACACCAAAATCTTCATGTAGAAGACAATCTTCAAACACATAATGTAGATGGCTGATCCAAACCACCAAACTGCTGATGAGTAGGTCTTCTCTACAAACAAGAGTGTGAGCACACTCTTCTCTAAGAAGAACTCCATGGCTGCTCCTCAACATAGCTTCACAAAGTGCACCATGGCTATCCCATGCATAGTGTAATAATTCGCGAATTTTTCGCAGAAAATAAAATTCTTTAAATTCGCATCGCACATCGAATTTTTTTGTTACATTGCGAATTGTGCCCTTAGAATGAAATGGAGAGCTAATGTTATAACTTGTTATGAAAGTATTTTGCTAAGTTATAGCTCAATAAAATTCATGAATCTTACATGGGATTGAGATATACATATACTTTATATGTAAAAAAATAAAATTCTCTCCAGATGGATAAAATTCCCGAATTTTATTTTTGGTCTGAACGTACTAAACAGATTAAACAAATAATTCTCGAATTAATTCTTACGAATTAATTCTCTCGTTCGTACTACCATCCCATGAGTGCTAGAGCTGCTTCTTTTCTTTCCCTTAATGTAATTCTTTGTCAAAACCTACTCAAACATGACCAAGTATAATATAAGAGAAAAGGAAGTCTTACTTTCCCTTTGCAATTGTTGGACTTTCTTCTTCTGCATCTTTCTTCCACTTGATGATGTTAACATCTTCAAACTTCTCTTCCATACCTTTTGTTCTCTTCATTTTGAAGTAGCAAGCACTCTTAACTTCTTCAAATGAATTTTTCTCTTCCTCTAGTGCTAAGAGTAAGAGACAAAACAAACATGATATATAAATGAAGTGAATATAGAAGATAAAACATGCTTCTACCATCTGAGCTCCATCTCCTCATATGCTGAATATTGAATTACCTCTCTAGGTACAAACTTTGATCAACAAAACTTTCAACCCTATGTTGGCTGAAAACAAAACTGATCTCCAAATTTGTCTTCTTAGATGAGTTTTCTTGCCATGAAAGAGAACTTCTATCAAAACTGCCAAGAACAACCTCTAGATACCTGATTTGATGTAGCTAATGCTTTAACTTTCAAAGTAATGAAAGTGTTTAAAAGAACTTCTTGTATCCTTCAAATCTCTTCATAACAGTAGAAACTAATACATGTGATTTGATGTTGATCTGGTTTCTTCATCTTCTCCAAACCATTGTTTTTCTTTGAATTTGAAGTAGCATTCTCTTCATCAAGTCTTGGTCTTCATGCAATACTTCTGTAGAGTATTTTCATACTTCCAAAAGTATTTAGCTGCTAACAGATCATCAACTTCATACTCCACACTCATAAATAAGCATGCGACTGAATTGTCTAATCCTCAAATCTCTACTCATCTAGATTAAGTGTGTATGTCATATGTCAAATGTTAGAAGATGCTCTGAAACCATATGTTGGTAGCCTGGAAGCTCTAATATCAAATGTTGGAAATTAGGTAGGCCCATAACAAAATTCCAGAAGTCCCACAGGTTTCCAAGATCTACAACATAGATTTCAGTATCTTCCAATATTGACAAACATGAACATACCACACTCAATCATACAATGATGAGACAAAGATGGAGATAGATTAGACAACATGTTCAAAGTGTTCCGTAAGCCACTGCTAACTCACACCATCATATATACAAATGTCAAATTACAATGTGGGAGTCAAAATCTCAACCACTCTATGTGAACAGAAATAGATGGAAGAGTGTATGTACAGAATTTACAAGAATATTCAGATGTAGGGACAGAAATCTGAATATGTGTGAGATGTATGACCTGATAGGTTGTAGAAGAGTGTATATGAGTGACAGAAAGAGGAAAGATCAATTTGAAACTGATATTCAACAAACCCTAATCTAATTTTAGGCTATGGAAGACCCTAAATCAGACGTGTGTGTGAAAGATCACATACTTATAGACTTAGCATAGAATGTTAACATGTTGCTGACAGAAATCTTCATACTCATATGGAAACACCTTCTCTAACACCTCGTCTAAATGCATGTAGCATGCATGTACTGATTCTCCTTTGTGTATGTCGAATAGGACTCCTCCAGATATGGATGCCACTGCCTCATCCCTCCATAAGCTCCAAGTAGTACTTGTGTGCATAAAGAGAATATGTACCTGAATAATTAACATAAGATGCAATCTTATGTTAAGCTCCATCCAATGTCTTTGAAGTACACCAAAATCTTCATGTAGAAGACAATCTTCAAATACATAATGTAGATGGCTGATCCAAACCACCAAACTACTGATGAGTAAGTCTTCTCTACAAACAAGAGTGTGAGCACACTCTTCTCCAAGAAGAACTGATGGCTTCTCCTCAACATAGCTTCACAAAGTGCACCATGGCTATCCCATGCATAGTGTAATAATTCGCGAATTTTTCGCAAAAAAATAAAATTCTTTAAATTCGCATCGCGAATTAATTCGCATGGAGCAAATTTTATACACCTGGCCCATCGATTTTTTTTTGTTACATTGTGAATTGTGCCCTAAGAATGAAATGGAGAGCTAATGCTATAACTTGTTATGAAAGTATTTTGCTAAGTTATAGCTCAATAAAATTCATGAATCTTACATGGGATTGAGATATACATATACTTTATATGTAAAAAAATAAAATTCTCTCCAAAGGGATAAAATTCCCGAATTTTATTTTTGGTCTGAACGTACTAAACAAATTAAACAAATAATTCCCGAATTAATTCTTACGAATTAATTCTTACGAATTAATTCTCTCGTTCGTATTATGATCCATGAGTGCTAGAGCACACCTCCTCAAGCTCTACCACAAGCTAGCAATGGTTTGCGTTGGAATGTCTTCAAAAGTGACGAAGAGGCTTCTTATATAGGCCACCAAGTGTTCTAGCGAAAAAATCTGCTTTTTGTAAAACTCAATCGCAAATTTTTACTAGCTTTTGCTTTATTTTTAAATTATCACAGAAGATAGGTTTTGACTTCCTTTTTCCACTATCTCACCACCTGATGAAGATCTGAAAACATTTTTATGACCTCCAAGCTGAGAGCTATCAAATGAGGTAAAAACCCTAAATCAACAGAAAATTAGGGTTAGGGTTTTCTCCCAAATCTGATCTCTGATGACTTCATGTCATATACATTAGAAAGCTCTCTTCAAGCTCTACAAGATAGGCTCATAAAAGTTTTACTCAAATTTTGTGCCAAAAATGACTAAGTACCAAAATTAGGGTTTTTGCCCTAATAGAATTTTGGACTGATGTGACATTGTTTTCCAACAACATGAAGCTATGTACCAGTCCATATTTAACACCTTTTTGATATACCAAACATAAATACATATAAAATCACCTAGTAGTCTATTTGGTATTATGTATACACTCTAGACACTACTATGAAAACTATCCCCCTTCCTGAGTCCCCACTCCTGACTCTTGAGTCTTAACATTCAATATCCATTCTAACTTCTAAGGTTCTAACATGATACATCAATGAAAGATTCTAAAATTTAAGCCCATATTTAAACCACAGTACTTCAAATTTTCAAATCTCAACTTTCAAATGCATTTAATATAAAGGAGTCAAGAGTCAAGAAAAAAATGTAAACAATAAACATACATGATACGGAAAGGGAACAGTCGAACTATGGACATAATCGACCACCAATCAGCCTACATTTTTTCTGAAACCTTCCTTTTCCCCGAGATGAAAATGAATAAAAATTGCAATAAATCGTTTAGAACGATTTAAAATGATTTGAAAAACGATTTTTATATAAAAATCGACGATTTTAATTAACTATGCCCTCCCCTCCCCCTCTCTCTTTCTCTCCCTCTCCCTCTCCCTCTCCCTCTCCACCCCCTCCCTCCCTCTCTCCCCTCCCTCCCTCCTCCCTCCCTCCCTCCCTCCCTCTCTCTCTCTCTCTCTCTCTCTCTCTCTCTCTCTCTCCTCTCTCTCTCTCTCTCTCTCTCTCTCTCTCTCTCTCTCTCTCTCTCTCTCTCTCTCTACTCTCTCTCTCTCTCTCTCTCTCTCTCTCTCTCTCTCTCTCTCTCTATCTCTCTCTCTCTCTCTCTCTCTCTCTCTCTCTCTGTCTGAGGCCATTGCTAGCACCATCGGTGTTAAGCAAGGCTGCCCACTTCTCCACTCTATTTGGTCTCTACATTGACGAGATTGAGGACTACATTCTCCGAGCTGGAGGAGAGGGTGCAGACCTCGCAGGTACACATGTCCACATTTTACTATATGCCGATGACATTGTCTTGATTTCAGAGTCACCCGAGGGATTACAGCGCCACCTTGAGGCCCTGGATGAGTTTTGTACACAGAGGGGCTTGACAGTAAACCTTGGCAAGACCAAGGTCATGATCTTCCACACCTCCCCCATGGTGAGGAATGGAGCAGGATTCAGAGCTGGTGGTGGACAGATTGAGGTGGTCACTTCCTATGTCTATCTCGGAGTCACATTCACGAGCTTGCCTGGCCCCTTCAGCATGAGACAGGCAGCCACCGATAGACTCACACGCGGATATGCAGCTTTAGCCATGTTAGAGCGGAGATGTCACCAAGCACACTTCCAGGAGCCCCGCACGAAGGGCTGGCTATTTGACACACTGTCAGACCAGCTATGATGTATGCTGCGACGGTTTGGGCCCCAGGTCTCACAGTCACCCAGTGGAGTGCGATCGAGAGCCACAGGTACGTATGATCTCGCGATTATTTCGTGGGAAACAGTCGGTGCCACATGACATCATCAGGGCAGAGCTAGCTGCACCACCCATGGCAGTAGAGGCACTTTTCCAGACTATCTGCTTTATTCAGAGGATTAGGGACCTCCCTACAGATAGACTCACACACAGAGCTCTTGAGGCATCCATACAGATATCAGAGTTAGGATATGAGAGAGCTTGGTACACTCAGGGTTAGAGTCTGGTTTGATAGTCATGGACTTGATATGGACAGATTGCCGCCTTTTCAGTATGACCCAGACTCACCTCACATCCACCTCTCTCGTCGTGAGAGGAATGTTGTGCTCAGACAGGATCTCTGGCAGCTCTACATTAGTCAGACATGGCACACACCACACATGGGATCGAGACTATCGCACTATCGAGACCAGTTCCTAGACATACTAGCTGACGGTTTCATCCAGCGACCACGCTACATGGATACTCACATGCCTCATAGCTTGAGGGTAGCGATTGGCCAGCTGAGAGTCTCATCACACCGACTCGAGATTGAGGACGGGCAGAGCCGCAGACATTCCCAGAGAGGAGCGGATATGCAGAGTATGCAGAGTAGAGATGGAGGATGAGGAGCACTTTGTATGCAGATGTAGCGCATATGATGGCATCAGAGGCAGATACGAGACCCTGTTTGCAGGGCAGCCCACCCTCCGAGAGATTCATGGACTCTAGAGACCAGCGACAGCTCGGGCGATTCTTACTAGAGATACAGAGTCACAGAGATTCCCTACTCAGCCTACTGTAGCACTCCATACAGGAGGGAGACAGAGTCAGCTCACTGACTTCTTTATTCCACGACGTGCTGCAGCCCTCCCCCCCTCAGCCCACATACCGAGCGGGGTGACTCTTCAGCAGGCTCAGATATCTCGAGCTAGGAGACGACCCCGTGATATAGGATATCTGGCCCCGAGACTTCACCGACACCAGATTGCGGAGATCCAGGCTTGTGACCATCGCCGCCATGGAGGAGAGACGATCCCAGATGATGGCCGATCCCGTTGCAGCCATCAGGATGGCCCTGACTCCACCTCCACCTATGTATCACATATTACATCCCACCCCCTAGCACAGGATGGAGCTAGTTAGTCGTCTTAGATGCATTCTCATGGTTGTTGTACTACCCTTTTGCATATAGACTATCATAGATATCGCACTCCATACACCCCCACCACTTTCATGGGTATCCCCACATGCACACTACGGAGATCTATATCAGCTTAACCAGTTTCTTTTCAGCACTTTTATCTTTCTGATTGACAGAAGATACACCCATGTACATCGATTTGTCTCATAGGCCGAGTTCGGCCTCCTAATAGACGTAAAAACACTTTTCTTTTCTTTTCTTTCTCTCTCTCTCTCTCTCTCTCTCTATAGGAGAGGGCTTCCCAGAGGAGTGGACTAGGCACACCATTGTGCCTATCCACAAATCTGGCGACACCCTGGATCCAGGGAACTAGAGGACCATCATGATTGGCCACACCATGGCCAAACTATACGGTGCCATACTTGAGGCTGAGCTCAGTTCATATGCAGAGACTGAGGGGCTACGGAGCACGAGGCCAAGCAGGTTTTCGACGAGCTTTCTCTACTATTGATCACATCTTCATTCTGCGCTGCCTCATTGATGGGGCAAGGGTGCGGAAGAAGAGGCTATATTGCTGCTTTGTGGACTTCCGCAAAGCTTTTGATACAGTGCCGCGAGAGAGGCTCTTCCAACGCCTCCAGAGCTTGGGAGTACCATCAGGGATGATTTGGGCCATCTATGCACTCTATGAGCAGGTGACTGGGAGGGTACGGTGTCCAGGAGGTATGTCTGAGGCCATTGCTAGCACCATCGTGTGTTAAGCAAGGCTGCCCACTCTCTCCCACTCTATTTGGTCTCTACATTGACGAGATTGAGGACTACATTCTCCGAGCTGGAGGAGAGGGTGCAGACCTCGCAGGTACACATGTCCACATTTTATTATATGCAGATGACATTGTCTTGATTTCAGAGTCACCCGAGGGATTACAGCGCCACCTTGAGGCCCTGGATGAGTTTTGTACACAGAGGGGCTTGACAGTAAACCTTGGCAAGACCAAGGTCATGATCTTCCACACCTCCCCCATGGTGAGGAATGGAGCAGGATTCAGAGCTGGTGGTGGACAGATTGAGGTGGTCACTTCCTATGTCTATCTCGGAGTCACATTCACGAGCTTGCCTGCCCCTTCAGCATGAGACAGGCAGCCACCGATAGACTCACAACGCGGATATGCAGCTTTAGCCATGTTAGAGCGGAGATGTCACCAAGCACACTTCCAGGAGCCCCGCACGAAGGGCTGGCTATTTGACACACTGGTCAGACCACTATGATGTATGCTGCGACGGTTTGGGCCCCAGGTCTCACAGTCACCCAGTGGAGTGCGATCGAGAGGCCACAGGTACGTATGATCTCGCGATTATTTCGTGGGAAACAGTCGGTGCCACATGACATCATCAGGGCAGAGCTAGCTGCACCACCCATGGCAGTAGAGGCACTATTCCAGACTATCTGCTTTATTCAGAGGATTAGGGACCTCCCTACAGATAGACTCACACACAGAGCTCTTGAGGCATCTATACAGATATCAAGTTAGGATATGAGAGAGCTTGGTACACTCAGGTTAGAGTCTGGTTTGATAGTCATGGACTTGATATGGACAGATTGCCGCCTTTTCAGTATGACCCAGACTCACCTCACATCCACCTCTCTCGTCGTGAGAGGAATGTTGTGCTCAGACAGGATCTCTGGCAGCTCTACATTAGTCAGACATGGCACACACCACACATGGGATCGAGACTATCGCACTATCGAGACCAGTTCCTAGACATACTAGCTGACGGTTTCATCCAGCGACCACGCTACATGGATACTCACATGCCTCATAGCTTGAGGGTAGCGATTGGCCACTGAGAGTCTCATCACACCGACTCGAGATTGAGACGGGCAGAGCCGCAGACATTCCCAGAGAGGAGCGGATATGCAGAGTATGCAGAGTAGAGATGGAGGATGAGGAGCACTTTGTATGCAGATGTAGCGCATATGATGGCATCAGAGGCAGATACGAGACTCTGTTTGCAGGGCAGCCCACCCTCCGAGAGATCATGGACTCTAGAGCCAGCGACAGCTCGGGCGACTCTTACTAGAGATACAGAGTCACAGAGATTCCCTACTCCAGCCTACTGTAGCACTCCATACAGGAGGGAGACAGAGTCAGCTCACTGACTTCTTTATTCCACGACGTGCTGCAGCCCTCCCCCCCTCATCCCACATACCGAGCGGGGTGACTCTTCAGCAGGCTCAGATATCTCGAGCTAGGAGACGACCCCGTGCTATAGGATATCGAGCCCCGAGACTTCACCGACACCAGATTGCGGAGATCCAGGCTTGTGACCATCGCGCCATGGAGGAGAGACGATCCCAGATGATGGCCGATCCCGTTGCAGCCATCAGGGTGGCCCTGACTCCACCTCCACCTATGTATCACATATTACATCCACCCCCTAGCACAGGATGGAGCTAGTTAGTCGTCTTAGATGCATTCTCATGGTTGTTTGTACTACCCTTTTGCATATAGACTATCATAGATATCGCACTCCATACACCCCCCACCCTTTCATGGGTATCCCCACATGCACACCGGAGATCTATATCAGCTTAACCAGTTTTCTTCTCAGCACTTTTATCTTTTCTGATTGACAGAAGATACACCCATGTTCATCGATTTGTCTCATAGGCCGAGTTCGGCCTCCTAATAACGTAAAAACAACTTTCTTTCTTTCTTTCTTTCTTTCTTTCTCTCTCTCTCTCTCTCTCTCTCTCTCTCCTCTCTCTCTCTCTCTCTCTCTCTCTCTCTCTCTCTCTCTCTCCTCTCTCTCTCTCTCTCTCCCTCTCTCTCTCTCTCTCTCTCTCTCTCTCTCTCTCTCTCTCTCTCTCTCTCTCTCTCTCTCTCTCCTCTCTCTCTCTCTCTCTCTCTCTCTCTCTCTC
>CM035441.1:116058749-116061249 GCA_020310875.1 Ceratopteris richardii | reverse complement strand
GGCCTCTACACCAAAAACAGAGTCTGCAAATCTTGTGCAGGAAGAAGAATGGGCGTTTACTACTGTTTGCAGTTTTGACCCATCTTCTCATGAGCAGTGCATGTCTGCAGTGGACTCAGATGTTTGGTACTTTGACAGTGGGGTGACCAAACATGTTACCTCGCAGCGTAGTTTCTTCTCTTCACTCGAGCCTGCCCCTACAGGGAATATTATCACATGCACCAACAACTCCTCTTATCCTGTTATGGGAGTTGGTAAGATCATTCTGACTACTGTTGATGGTAGTTCTTTCACCTTGTCAGATGCTTTATTTGTGCCAGGGATCAAGAAGAGTCTGTTATCAGTTTCTGCATTAGCCAAGATTGGCTTGGTTGTGAAATTTGTTGATGACAGATGTACAGTTCATGATCTATCAAATGGCGATGTTATTATTGCTTCTAGCATTTTACGTCGTGGGCTGTATAAGCTCATAGACTATGAAAGATCTGTGAATGATTCGGCATGTGCAGTTCATGATTCTCAGGCTATCTCAGATGCAAAGCTTTGGCATGCACGCTTTGGTCATCCGAGTTTTGCTAGTTTGCTATGCCTACAGAAATCTGATATGGTGTCTTCTTTGCCCAAGTTTGAGGCACCTCGAAAACATGTATGTGAAGGCTGTATTTTGGGCAAAATGCAGTGTTCCTCCTTTCCAAAAGATGGATCAGTTTGGGCTACGCAGAAATTGTAGCTTGTACATAGTGATGTCTGTGGTCCTATGCAGACACCTTCTTTTGGAAAGTATCTTTACTTCGTGACTTTCATTGATGATTTTTCCAGGCATGCATGGGTATATCCATTGAAGGCAAAGTCCGAAGTGTTTTTGTGCTTCAAACAGTTTTTGGTTTTGGCTGAAAATCTGTCAGCATGTAAAATGGGCACCCTCCGTTCTGATCGAGGGGGGGAATATATGTCTTCTGATTTTAATGCATTTCTGGCTGAACGTGGGATAAAACACCAGTGTACAGTGTCATATACAGCTCAACAAAATGGAGTTGCTGAACGGAAGAACAGGTCACTCATGGAGATGGCGAGGTGTATGGTCAAGAGTTAGGCTTTACCCCATAGTTTCTGGCTTGAGGTTGTCATGTGTACAGCATATGTACTTAACAGGTGTACCACTAAAGCGCTACAGTCTATCACTCCATATGAGGCTTGGCATGATTGCAAGCCATCTATTGCTCATCTGCGGGTTTTTGGTTGTTTGGCATATGCACTAGTGCCTGAACAACATCGCAGAAAATTGGATGATAAGGCAGTAAAATGTATTTTTGTTGGGTACAGTTCTGAAAGTAAAGGCTATCATCTGTATCATCCACAGACTAAACGCATTCTGGTTAGCCGTGATGTTGTCTTTGTGGAAGATGCTATTCAGCCATTGCTTTCATGTACTAAGGAGACATCTGTTAGCTCTAAAAACATGTATGATACTTTGATGCCTCTTTTTACAGGTGGACAGTCTAGTGCTGGTCCTAATGAGGCAACTTCTCAACCTTTGTAGGTTTCATATGATGATGCAGATCATTCCATTTCTGATGCAGATTTACATGATGCACTTGTTGATGAGAGAGCTGATATTGAGCAGGCAAAAACTATGCCAAAATGGCTGGTGCAAACTTTGCGTGACAGCAAATTAGATGCACCTTTGTCATATCGTACTCGTTCAGGCTCTCATAGTGCCTCCTTTGCATCAGCTTGCTATGCTATGGCTGCGTCTAGCCTCTGTGATGAGAATGAGCCTGTTTCTTTTGATGAAGCACAGAATTCAGAAAATTGGATGGTTGCTATGCAATCTGAATATGATGCTATAATGAAGAATGGTACATGGTCTTTATGTGACTTGCCTCCTCGCAAGAAGGCCATTGGCACTAAGTGGGTATGCAAGCTGAAGCATAAACCTGATGGTACAGTTGACAGGTATAAGGCTAGGCTTGTTGCAAAGGGTTATGCGCAAGAAAGAGGCATTGATTTTGATGAGACCTTTGCACCTACATGCCGTATGACTACTGTTCGGAGCATTTGTGCACTTGCAGCCCATCATGGTTGGAATGTACATCAGTTGGACATTAAAACAGCATTTCTGAATGGTGACTTGCATGAAGAAGTGTATGTTTTTCAGCCCCGTGGCTTTGTGTAGAAAGGGCATGAAAACTAGGTGTGCAGGTTAAAGAAGGCATTATATGGTTTAAAGCAAGCACCACGTGCTTGGTATGAGAAGATACATGCCTATCTGATTGCACATGGTTTTGAGAACAGTCCAACTGAAAGCACCTTATATGTTAAGCGTGCTAATGATGTGCTTCTGATCATTGTTGTCTATGTTGATGACATGCTGCTCACTGGTCCTATTGAGAAGCATATTGCTGATTTTAAGGCTGATTTGCATGCCTCATTTGAGATGTCTGATTTGGGGCATTTGCATCATTATTTGCGCATTCAGTTTATGCAAGTTGATGGTGGA
>CM035441.1:116026249-116053749 GCA_020310875.1 Ceratopteris richardii | reverse complement strand
ACTTAACAAGTCACCTATGTATAAAACTGTTCTTCTTAGAAGTCGATTCAAACGCCCATAATTTCTAACACTTGGTTCTCTCAATCTAGAACCCGTTTATGCAAATGCTTTTAGCCACAGGTAGCTTACCTTCCAACTTAAGTATTGTGCTTGCTTGCTCAAAACTTTACACTGTGGAAGGAGAATTGACCAAAACATTAGCATCGAATTTTGTGCCTGTTTCAGGAAAGAGTGAACACTTCTTCACATATGAATGTTCCTACTCATAATTCTCACAGCCTATTTATAATTAGGCTCTCAAACTTTAACCATAGACTCATTAACTATGGACTTAGACATCTACAAAAGGATTCTTGAAATGATCAAGCACAGAAGGAGAATACACAGAAACATCGGGTGCAATTTCTCTTCATTACTAGAAAACTTTACATCTGGATGAGAGAGCAAATCTTCACACTTCTCAAGTTTCTAATCACATCTAATTCTCCTCAAATCTTGTTCTTACACATTCTCTCATATTTGCCCCGACATTTTCTTTGTATATATAGGCAAATATTTACAAACTCATGACCATACAAAAGTATAAGATGAACTGACTCTAAAATAATGTACATATGTGTACACATCTTGATCTTCTGGATATGCACTTCCTTCGTACTTCATAACTTGATCTTTTCTTCAGTCCTTGACTTCAATTCTTCATCAAAAACATCAATTGTTGATTGCCTTGCACCAACAGCTCCCCCTCAATCATCAATTGAGGTTTTCTTCTATCTTCTTTATATTTGCCATGTTTCTGAATCTCTGTAGGTTTGGTGCATCCATGCTTTTGGTTAGCATATCAGCTATCTGATCTTTTGATGAAGTATGTATTACTTCAATCTCTTTATCAATCACCTTCTCTCTTAGAAAATGATAGTGAATCTCAATGTGTTTAGTCCTGGCATGAAAAACAGGGTTAGCAGCTAAATACAATGAACTCATGTTATCTCCATGAATAGTGGGTGTACTCTGAATGATATAAAAACTCTTCATAAGAGTCTTAAGCCATATCACTTCCTTTGAGCTTCAACCATACCTTTGTACTCTGCTTCTTTAGATCACAAAGCAACTGTGTGTTGCTTCTTTGAACACCAAGAAATTAACTTATCTCCCACATAACACAAGTATCCATATGTTGATCTCCTATCATCAGGATTACCTGCCCAATCTGTAACACTATATATCTTGATGTTTGTATCTGATGTAAAACCATAATACAAACCTTCCTTGAGTGTACCCCTAATGTACCTCAACACTCTTTGTCTTGCAACCCAATGTTCTTTCCTAGGACAATGCATGAATTGATACAATACTCCAACTGCATATGATAAGTCGGGCCTAGTTAATGTAGCATAAATCACACTACCAACCAGACTTTGATATAACTTCATATCCTTGAACTCTTATCCTCCATATCTTCTCAATTTGTGATTCACCTCCATTGGGGTAGGTGATGGTGTTTGTCTATTAACCCAAGGGAAATTGCCTTACGTACGCGTATATCTTGCTAAATTTTCTTGTACTATGTCACTTCCTTTTTGCTATGAAGGCACACTATTCCTTGGATCTATTCTCTTTTGGGATCCCCAGTAGGATTGCCAAATGAAGAGTCCTAATGCCCAAGACAAAGATGCAAGTGTTGCTATATGCAGGGGTATTTTGCTCAAATTGCTTGTACAAGCCGATTTTCTCTCGTTTTGCGTCCTTGATTTCACTTGATTGTGGTTGCTAAGAAGAAAAGAATGCACACCCTAATGCACATGCACTTAGAGATTCAATCCCCAATGGTGCTCCTCATGATTTCCCTTCACTCTTTCCCTATTCACACATGCTCCTCATGCATACCCACTTTCGTGCACTTTCCCTTGTGCTCCCTCACTCACCCACACCCTTTCTCACATGCACTTTTGCACATGCACATTCACCTACATGCACTCTTCCACTTTCTCCCTTTCTCTTTCTCTTCCATACACACACTTACTCATATACTTACACACATGCACTCTCACACTCTCTCATTCTGCATTGCATTCACCAAGTACGTCGTGAGTTTGTGAAGAAGGGGGGGAAGCCAGATCCCCATCATGATCAGCAATCCTTAGTCAGAAAAATACTGGTTGAGGATGCTACATCCAAGAATTACTTCAAGAAATACAACGACTAATTTGCTCGCACCAAAATACGCACAGCAAAATGTCATGACCATGTTTCACTACCTGTACTTGTTTAAAGAATTGAACAAGGAACAACCTGCACATTGTCCAAGAATCCGCGTCTCTCAACATCCAGAAGATTGAATGCTGCCTGAAGTGAATTATTGCGCTTACATCTCCTCCCTTTCACCAAAGCTGTTCCTTTAAAGTTGTTCACTATCCTCGAAGAGAACAAATACCAGTACGCTCGAAAACAAAAGAAATAGAATGGATAACACCACTATATCCAGGACTTTGCCTATGGCAACCGCTGTCTTGACACATTCTCTTAAAGTTCTCACATCGCTGACAAGTATCATCACCCGAAGATAAGGTGCAAGTCGAAAAGAAAGATTTATGATTGATCCCAAAGAGAATGCATAAAGTGCATAAACAATAATATCAGCGCCCAAAACAATCATCAAAACCACCTTGAGCTGATCACTGCGGCTTTTCCAGAAAACTCTGCTCCCTAAATAGGTAATCAAAAAAATATGTACTAGTAGAATCACCCAAATTACCACCTCATAATAGAAAGATTGTTCACTTGTTAACTAAGGCAACTCGCCCAAGTAATAATCCTCTCTACTTCCACAAGGTTTACTTGCTGATCCCTCACACCAAAGAGGCAATTCAAAAAAGTTAAGAACTATGAGAGCAGCAAGATTTAGTGACCCAAGGATGTTTAACCGCATGTCAACTATTATGAGACCACAAGAAATCCGGATTATCCTTAAGAGTGGAAGATCCACTCTCCCAACAGTTTCTAACATGCAGTCATGTGAGTACAGAAATGAAACTGGTCAAACTGATCAAACTAGCTTGCTGAGAGTATCAATTAATCCTGGAGTACAGGTAGAAGTCGTCATACCTGGGCAGAAAATTTATATGTTACTGATTCAAGATCAAAATAGCCTTCAACCATTGCAGTTCCCTCCTTTTTGCCTTCTCATTGTTTATGTTTTTCCTCAGCCCCGCTTACATAATTGAGGATGATGATCACCGAACAGTACCGCTCCCTCTTTAGCAAGCATATTGCATCGCATCTAATGTACTATCTTTTATGCGTTGAGCTGTATCAGACACCTGTTGCTTTGCATCCTTGGCCCTCCTTTGTGCAACTTGCTTAACATGTTTCGCTACCTCAAAGGTACCCGCTCCACTACGCTGTGATGAATCAGAGACCTCCTCCTTCGACAAAGCAACAAGAACAAATTATTATTTTTTTGAAGCTCCTTGTTTGGTCGTCGAAGCTCCTTCCTTCCCAGCACCCACGCACACAAACCAGGCCAGCCCCCCCGTCAATGTCTTCCTTCCCTCACTCCTCGAGCTGTTCTCTCTGATGGGTATCCACCGATTACACACCCGAAAAAAATCTCCCTTCTCTGCGCCAGTAGAAGCAAAGAAGTGCTAGCGCCCTCCCTTATATGCCCGCTCTCCCCCACAAAAGACACAGCAGCGGCCGCCTTTTCCAACTGAGCAAGAGTCTAAAAAAACTCGGATGCAGTTGCCTTGTTTCAGCTCTGCCAAGAAAACGGCATGGAACCGATTTTTTTCTTCTGACAAAACTGGCATGATAGTATAACAGAAGTTGTTTCTTCCCAAAAGTTTAATACCACTTGTACTATGGTTCCCCACCTCGAAACTGAATTCGTCTTCTTCCCACTGATGTGTGACAGGCATGGTAAGCAATCCTTCCTTGCTCATGTCATCAGCATGGTTGCAGGTGCTTTTCGAAATCCATCAATAATAATGCGAACCTTGATCGACGACCTTTACCACATAAATGGCTTTATCCATTTTCTTTTTTGCAGGTGATCTTCTCCCACCTTGCATGACAGGCTTGCTTCTAGAAAAGAAGGGTGAGTCGAGATCTACGGACCACTGAAGCTCAAAGCAAGCTGATGACCAAAAATACTCATTAAGGTCATCATAATTGCGCCACTTTGAATGAGGAACCTTTTTCCTTTCATGTCCACGATTTGCACTAACTTCCTTTTTCACTGCCAAATAGCAAGACATTAGTACATAAAAACCAACCATTTTTGGAGCTAACATACTTCCCTCTTCTTATTTGCGAAGTCGTCCTCGACGAGCCACACTTACTACCACATAATCCAATCAAATGAACATGTCAGTTTACAATTGGTTTGCGTACCTTTTCATCAATCCATCATTCCAACTGGACCTGCACTCATTCAAGCTATTAGTGCTAAAAAAAATCACTCATGAACACATACAAATTGTTCACTTCAAAATGATCCAAGAACATGCACATATATGCAACTCCAATTCCAACATGCATCAAATTGCTCATGCATTCCATTATGAAAATAGTCTCAACCAAAATAACACATGCATACCATTCCATGTTTTACACATGCAACTATCATTGCGGAAAACGGAAAAGAAAATACCGAAATAAACAACGACAACTGAAATGAATTCAACTGGAGATGCAACATACCCAAAATGCATACCCCATCATTGCACCTACTATTCGCTATGTACAATTATTCCATGACCAAACACACCCGAAGAATCCCCATCATCGTCCCACACAAGCCATCGAGACCCGAGTACAAGTCAAGAGCTACATAAAAAACCCTGGAGTGTCCCACACTCGGGAAAACCCTCGGATAAAGCACACAAGTTATAAAGCAAACTGTTGCATTACCTCGCTAAAGGTCTCATCTATAAGTACATATACAGTATCCGTGCCTTTGAGAATGTTGATTCAGAGTGAGCTGATCTGTCGCAAGCCGCCATATACCAATCACACAAGCAAATAACGTTCCCTTCCAGGCAATCGTCACCTTCTCCTCTCTCTCTCTCCCCCTCAGGAGTGGGGAATAATTTCATACGTAAATTTTATTTATAATCACACGTTAGCCTGCATTTACATTGGATGCGATTCGTGGACCTGACCACCCGACCAGGTTGATTCCACCCATCTACCAATGCAATGCAGCGCACAACACACGAACACATAACGAGAGACAAGTAACATATATCAGCTAGCCCATAACGAAGTTGGATGCGGCTCGTGGTCGTGACTACCCAGCCACGATGGCTCCACCTACCTACTAACCCGTTATGGCGCGTAGCTAAGACACAAACATATACATCCCAAGCCTATGGCAAAACTAGCTGCGGCTCGTGGTCCTAACCACCCGGCTAGGATAAACCCACCCACCTACTAGCCCACCATAGCGCGTTGGTACAACACAATATTTTTTCTTTTCTTTTTTTTTCTTGTTTTTTTTTTCTTGTTTTTTTTTCATAGTTAATTAATTCGCCCCAGTCCTGAGAATTAGGGAGAGGAAGAAAGGGATTTTCCCACTTTTCCCACACATGCATGCAAACATATACACTCTAGCCTTTGACAGATCAACCACCACTTCACTCCATTCTCTCAATTACAGACACTACATATGTATTCATCGAGTTGACTTTTCACTTGGTAACTACAGCCGGCTATGCCTTGGTCCCTCGTATACCTATCCTTAGATGCTCTAGAATGTGAGTCTCCGGGATGTCTCATATAGCCTCAACTCGTACTCGCATCCCGACGACTTCCCTAGGGCGAGTCAGGCTCAACTTCAGGAGCTCCGTCATCACTTCCTATTGTTAACACATCTGCCCAAGCCCACGTGATATCATTTTCTTCGTTAGGCATTTCCCTCGAAGGGTCGAAATAGTAATATCAATCCCCCGCCCATCCTACATGTCGGGTCAGGTATTCCTCAAAACACTCAATATAAAATATAACATCCAAACCCTGGTTTATGAAGCATACCAGCCAGTGCGCTTCCTCCACATCATATTCCGTTTCAAAGTCGTCGAGCTCTATGTCCATGCGAGCGAATGTTTGGTCCGAGAAATATATCCTTAGCTCGTACAAATAGAGTTGAGTTATTTGATCTGCCATTTTGTTACTTAGCTCCTAACAGTCTCTACGCAACGCAAAAAAATAATTAGAAGTCCAAAATTCCTGAGCTAGAAAGGAATAATATTTATGACAACAAAAATCATAGCTAACATATGCGCATATACATATATATATATATATATATATATATATATATATATATATATCTACATATATATATATATATATATATATATATATATATATATATATATATATATATATATATATATATATATATATAACACTATACATCTATGTACAAGGAGTCTACTACGTTCTTCTGCTTGGATCTCGTCTAGCTTCTCCCGTCCTAATGCTACTTGAAATATGGTTTAACTCGGAGCACGTTAACCTTCACGGGAGCACATTCTTCTCCTAAATCTTGAAGTTGCATGGAACCATTGGAGTTGAGTTCCACCACCTTAAACGGTCTTGCCATCTTGTCTGTAACTTCCCCGGGAAATTATAATATTTACTATCATAAACTAGCACCAAATCCCCTTCTTGAATCGCATAGGTCCTGAGATTCTTGTCATGCCTCTCTTTACGTCTTCTCTAAATAGCTTCCAGACTTTGTTGTGCAATGAGTCTCTTTTCTTCTAGCTTGAACAATTGTATGTACCTTTCCTTCAATGACTCTTCCTCTCCCAGCCTGGCCTCGATGGCCACTCTTAGTGTCGGAACTTCCTTTTCAATGGGAAAGATGGCTTCCTCGCCATATACTAGGGAGAACGGAGTGCTCTTTGTCGTCACTCGGTAGGATGTTCTATACGCCCACAAAGCTTCCAAAAGTCTCTCATCCCAGTCTCGCCTATGCACAACTACTATCTTTGTCAGAATCTGTTCAAGAACCTTGTTGGTGACCTCCACTTGTCCATTTGCCCTCGGGTAATATGGAGTGCTTTTTCTATGTTTGATCTTATATAATTCCATTAATTCTTTGATCAGTTCGTTGACAAAATGCGTTCCTCTATCACTCACTATCTCCAACGGGCATCCGAATCGGGTGATAATTTGTTCATACAAAAATTAGCTACATCAACAGCTCGGTCAGTCTTCAGAGCTTTAGCCTCTACCCACTTGGTAACATAGTCAGTGCAGACCAGAACATACCTATTGGATCTACGTCTTGAGGGAGGATCAATAGGCCCCACAAAATCAATTCCCCATTTTTCAAAAGGCTTAAGAGCCAGCACCGGCGTAAGAGGAGCAGCATGTGCTAATGTTGGTTTGCCCATTCTTTGGCATTTGTCGCATTTCTTACAGTATGTGTGAGAGTCTTTAAACAGCGTTGGCCACCAATACCCAGCCAATAAAATCTTTCTTGCCGTCAGCTCACCAACAAAATGCCCACCGCAGGGTTCATCATGCAATGCCCTCAAAACTAGGGTCGCTTCTTCTTTCTCGAGACACCTCCGATAAATGCTTTCATGTACAAAATATCGATAGAGCTGCCCCCCAATGATGCTATGGTGCTTCGCCAATGCTAACAGTTTTTGCTTCTCTCTCTTGCTTGCTCCTGGCGGATATTTAGTGGTGCACAAGAAATTCACCAAGTCGGCATACCAAGGTACTTTAGCATCAACCTGGAATAGATGCCCATCAAGAGCATCGTCGGGCACACCAGAGATTGGCTCCTCATTAATAATTCGAGATAAATGGTCGGCCAATATGTGCGCTTTGCCTGGTTTGGTTACCACTGTAACTGGAATTCTTGTAGGAGTAGCATCCACCTCATTAATCGCCCTGATAGCTCGGGTTTATTGATGATATACTTTAGGGCTTCGTGATCCACATAAAACATGAAATGCTTTCCCATCAGGTAATGCCGATACTTGTTTACCACAAAGATCATCGAGAGGCATTCCTTTTCTGTAGTTGTGTAGTTTCTTTCCGTGCTATTCAAGTTTCGACTTGCGTAATAAATAGGGTGGTCCAATTTCCTTTCATCGGCTTGACATAGCACTGCTCCAACCGCAGTATGAGAAGCATATGTGTGCACATGAAATTCTTTCGTCCAGTCGGGTGCTACCAAAATCAGTGCATTTATCAATCTCGCTTTGATCAAGTCGAATGCAACTTGACACTCTCCAGTCCATTGATATTGTTGGTCTTTCCTCAAAAGATTCGTCAGTGGTGCTACTATTGATGCAAAATTTAATATAAATCGTCGATAATAATTAGCATGCCCCAAAAATCCTCTAAGTTGCCGCAAGTTTTGAGGAGGTGGGAGTTGTCCAATTTTTTCTATTTTATCCTCGTCAACTGCGATCCCTTTTTTGGAAATAACATGTCCCAAAAGCAATCCTCTTCGTACTCCAAATGTACACTTTTCAGGATTTAATGCGATGCCTTTTTCAATGCTTCTTCTTAAAATAGCTTCTATCCTTTCCATCATGTTTTCATCGTTGCCTCTGATCGCAAAATCATCGAGGAATATCTCCATCCAATCCTGCAAATAGTCTTGATATGCAGCTATCATTGCTCTCTGGAATGTGGCCAGTGCATTGCATAATCCAAATGGCATCACACGATATGCATACGTACCCCATTCCGTGGTGAAAGTAGTTTTTGATTGATCCTCTTCATGGATTTGGATCTAGTTGTACCCACTAAAACCATCCAAAAATGAGTACAATTTATGGCCAGCCACTCTGTCCAAGATTTGATCAGTAAACGGCAAGGGGAAGTGATCCTTCTTTGTGCGCTCGTTCAACTTACGATAATCTATGCAAATACAGATTTTCTTATTTTTCTTCGAAACAACTACAATTGGTGATACCCATTTGCTGGATGCGATGGGATATATGAATCCTGCTTCCAATAATTTAGGTAATTCCAGCTTGATCAATTCCGAGTAGACTGGATTTGTCTGCTTGAGTCGTTGACATATTGGTCGGGTGCCTTCTTCCAAGTCTATATAATGTTGGCAGATTCGGGGATCAATTCCTCTCAGATCACTGTATGACCATGCAAAGGCCTTGCTGAAATTTTTGAGTGCCAATTTAATGCAATCTCGTACTCCATCTGGTAGCTCTGATCCCATGCTCAAGAACTTTTCTAGAAAGACTTCCCATTTTTCCACCTGAGCTTCTCGCAAATATTCCTTATTCCTTGATGACGCTGTGATTGGAAAGTGCTCCCCGATCACGCGTGCATGGTTGGCCAGTAAATCATTGTTTTTTTCTGTTTCGATTGGACCCAATTTCTTTAGTTCAGCTCTTGCAATGGCTTCCGACACTTTAGTCTTACTCTTCGCTTCCTTTTCCAATTCTCGACTTCTCCTTAGAAGCTCTGCTTCTAGCACTCTAACTCGTTCTCTCAACTGTTGTACTTCCATTGTCGGAGCTAATTCCAGTTTCAACTCTTCTTTTGAAGTTCCCTTCTCCAGGGATTGGGTAGCTTTGCTTTCCTTTGTGTCTATACTCAACATGTAGCACTCAAATTCACTTGTATGTGTCAACCATCCCAGCAACTCCTAGTCTGAGTCATCCTTGTAACATAGTGGATCTTTGTACTCGCCCACTTTCGCATGTTGGAGGTTGGCCAATTGCAGATTAAATCCATCCTGTGAAAGGTCCTTAGAAGTCTCCATGCGCAGTGCAAATCTTACCCGCGCCATTTCTTGTCTAACCTTTTCCTTTGTTTTCTGCTCCCTTTCCTCAGCTGTTGTCGATCTCTTGCCGGTCAAGTTTGGAGACACTTGAAGTTGTATTCGATCAGCCTTTGGTCCACTTGTGATAAATCCTGTGTGCCAATCGTGCACACATTTGGCTTGCACCAGCCATGGCCGTCCAAGTAAGATCGAGAAGGTAGCCTCTGAGGTCCTTGGTCTTACTATCAGATAATCAACTTTAAACTCTAGACCGCCCACAACTGTGCTTACATTCTTCAAAAGACCCGCAAGCTTCACTTGTGTTTGATCTGCCATTCTCAAGGACATCAGCGTTTCTTCCATGTGGTTGAGGCCCAAAGCTTTCATCATGAACTCAGTCATAAGGTTGACTGCGGCTCCACTATCTAATTGAGCACCAAGGACTGCATACCCTTTAATCTCGACTATCACAGCTGGAGCATTCGAATCAATTTGCATCGTAATGCTTTGAATGATCCCTTGGACATCTTTATCTTGTCTATTTTTATCTCGAGCTTTCCTCGGCTTCTTAATATATTCATTGTAGAATTGTTTCCTATAAGCAGGTGAACATTTCAGCAATGTGCCAATGTCCAGCGTGACTTCCGTGTCCGCGAGCAACTTTACAATGTCCACTTCCTCCAAACTTTGTCTTTCCTTCCTACACCTTGGAGCCCTTAATCTTTCAGGGAATGGTGCTATGCCTGGCATAAACTCCTTGGTCACTAGTGGAAGAACCTCGATCTCTTCCCCATCCTCAAACTCTTGCTGCTCAGTAAATCCTCCAACTTGGTTCTCTACCTCTTCCTGTTCGGGTATCTTCTCTTGACTCACTTCTTCACTTCCGCCTTCTCGATGTTTCTTCAAATACTCTTGAGTCCTTGTGACTACTGCCACAGTTGGCTCTTTATGCGGTTTCTTGGCCCGGTAAGCATCCACAAAGTGCATCGACGAGCTAGAGCCTTCTTAAGGGTTCGGTGTCTTGAACACTACTCCAATCGTAGGAACGTGCTCTTGAGCTCTCGATGTGGAATGCATCTGAGTATCAACATAATTCGAGGACCCTACTGGTCCTTTTTCCTTGCCAGTTGAAGCTCTTCGTTTTGGACAATCTTCATCAAAGTGGCCCTCTCCACTACAGTACCTACATAGTGGGGTATAATCAATTGGTTTCTTTTTGTTTGGACATCTAGATTGAGTATGGCCAAAGCCATGGCATCTCCAGCACCGGATTGGACCATCTCTTCTTTGATCACGTGCAACTCCTCTCGGATAGTCTCCTCCTTGACCCTGAGCACCATATCCATAAGTAGGTCTGTTTTCCCAACGAGATGTAGGTGGGACACTTTGAGCGGGCAATCCCGTGTAAGGTCTTTCTCTTGTATCTCCCGATTTCATGGTCCACTCTTCATAGGTCCTCTTGTTGTAACATCGGTCCTCCGTGTGATTTGTCCTTCCACAAAAAGTGCAACGCATTCTAGGTGGTGATCTATCTGTGAATACTCTCGAGACTGTAGGGCATTCTGAAGCCAAATGGCCGTAATCATGGCACTTTCCACACCATGTATTTGATCGAAACACTTGATTGGGGTTTGTAGTCACCTCTAGTTTTACTATGTATGTTTCCTGGGTCATTCTGGCAGCTTTTATAGCTTGTGTGACCAACTCCAATATTTGTTCTTCAGTTAGCGCAGGCTTTACCTCGCCTGGCGTACTAGTGGGAGCTACAAAAGCTGGGGTTGTCAATGCGGGACTTCCTTGGCCAGGACCTTTCATCCGTATGTTTCCTGGGCCTCCCATTGGCTCGTATAAGAGCTCCATCTTCCTCTGTTGGCATAATTGTACTTCCTCCCAAAGCCTTGCTTGTTCCTTAGCATCATTAAGGTTGCCGGTCTTGTCAGGCTGATATGCTGCTGCGCTATCGGGAAGAAGGAGGTCATGGCAGGAAGCCGGTGCGTGGGGTTGGATCAGGCCCCACTCTGGTGCGCCATTCTCGCTGTCCTACGAGCGGCGTCTGCGTGCTGGGCGCCTCGCCTGTGCTCTCCGGAGCGTGCGCGATCCTTGTAGGGTCCCTTGCCCCTCGGAAGTGTCGAGACGTGGGACCGTGGGCATCGGAAAGAGACGATCGGATACCGCAGTGAAACACGTGATGTAGATCAAGCTTGAAGATACAATCGAAAACGAAACTGAAGCCTCAAATAAAATAACTGATACAAATCAGGCCGCTACAGTGCGGGCCGATGGTACAATAAAACCGCTACAGTGCGGTGCGATGATACAATATAAACGCCGTCGCCATAGTGCGGGCCGGCTAGTGTCTACTCTAGATCCCTCGCTACAGTGCGAGAAATCGCCCACAGGATTTCGCTTCGGTCTTCGCAATCCAAGCTTTTCTTCAGGTCTTTACTTCGGTCCGTTCTTTTTTTCAAGTATCCTCCGCAAGGCCTTCCTTCTCTTTACTTCAGATAATCAGAAACCGCAATAACCTGGAGGAGACAATCCACAAGGGCAATCCATAGGATAGGGTACTCTTTATCTTCAGTCTTCAATGCTTTCACTTCTCTTCATATAATCAGAATCCACATAAACCTGGGGGAGACGATCCACAAGCAAGATCCATGGGGTGGGGAAAATCATCATGTTAATGCTTATGAAAAAAAACCACACTAAACTAATTTAAATGACATACACATAGACATATAAAAAAAATAACATATGCATGATTTCTAAATACTTCTTTTCTTCTGTCCTTCTCTTCCCTCCTTTTCTCTTCTCTACCCTCCATTGGTCCTGCAGAATCGATCTCTACGCCGATCTACCACGCCATCTCCATCTCTCTATCTCTCTTCTCTTTTCTTCTTTTTCTTCTTTACTTTTTCTTCTATCTTCTTCTCTTCTCTTTTATACTTTTCATTTTAATTTCTTTTCCTTTTACGTTTATCTCTTTATTTTTCTTTCTTCATCTCTCTCTCTCTCTCTCTCTCTCTCTCTCTCTCTCTCTCTCTCTCTCTCTCTCTCTCTCTCTCTCTCTCTCTCTCTCTCTCTCTCTCTCTCTCTCTCTCTCTCTCTCTCTCTCTCTCTCTCTCTCTCTCTCTCTCTCTCTCTCTCTCTCTCTCTCTCTCTCTCTCTCTCTCTCTCTCTCTCTCTCTCTCTCTCTCTCTCTCTCTCTCTCTCTCTCTCTCTCTCTCTCTCTCTCTCTCTCTCTCTCTCTCTCTCTCTCTCTCTCTCTCTCTCTCTCTCTCTCTCTTCAGCGACTTCGTTTCTGTCGCGTGCAAGTAGCCGCCCGAATATCTCTCTATTCTGGAGATTTTTTTTTTTTCGCGCCGCCAACAAGTCGAGCGCGACTCTAAGTCTCTACCCATCAGCAGGATGCAATCAATGTCTCTCCTCCTCCTTCGTCAGTTTACAGCCGCCATTTTTCTCTCGCTCTATCGCGCATCCATGTGCACCTGCATATCTCTCTCTGTGAGACTTGGGCACCAGCGCCGCCTCTCACTTCCTTCTCTCTCCACGTCGCCAGACAAGCACGCCGACAAGATCATCAACCTCTCTTTCCCTGTCGTTCATCTGCGCGTGTCTGCCGCCATAACCGACTTCCATGTGTAGCGCCGCCTGAGAGCCTTCTCTCTCATCTCGGGTCAGGTGCACTACAGCCACTCTCTCGGTGCCAGCTACATCGTCGCCCAGGCTGCTGACCAGATATTCTCTCTCTTCATCCATCTGAGTGTATCGCCGTCAGTCGGCTTCCATGAATTATTCAAGCTTATAAGTTATGTTATGAAAATCCATACCCATCTAGCGACAGTTGACTCTCTTGCTAAACCTCCGAAAATAAGCGTAAATTCGTCATGAGAAATGATTCACTCATTTCAAAGGAAAACACAAGAACGTTCGAAGAGTTGGATTCATGGCAGAGAAACTCTTGGCAGACCGCATACGTTCAGCCTCGGTCGTCAAACCAAAGGAAGCTAATTGCACAAATGAGAAAAGAACTCTCTCTCTCCATACCACCTTCTCTCTCTAAGTGCACTACTTTAATGTATGATCAAGAAGATGAACATGAACACAAAAACGAACAAGGTGCATACCTGGGGGAGACGATCCACAAGCAAGATCCATGGGGTGGGGAAGAAACAAATGAATTTGCACCTATTTATAGGCCCCCCTAGGACTTGCTTCTAGAACGTTCCAACCTCCTCAATTAACTTTCTATTTTTGGCAATCTTTTAATTTTTCCTTAGACTAAGGTTACATTTTCACACTGGATATTTATAGTTTTAATTGTTTTTAGGGTTTAACCTAGGATAACCGCCAATTTCAAGGGTCCGACCTAGGGTTTTTGGTCGGGAAAATTAGGGGTTTGGTCACAATTATCTCGAGCTCATCAATTCAAGGGTTATTTACAGTTCGGACCTAAACTCCAAGGGTTTCCAAGGGTTCAAGTCCGGTTTTCATGGGGTAAACTCGTGTTTCCAGTTAGTTTCAAGGGTCAAGCCTAAGGTTTTCATGGGTCTAAAGTCAGTTATTTACACGCACCATTCTAACGCACATCTCTAACATGGTTTCTCATCACACAATCAATCAGATCAACCAAATTATGTACAAAATATACCACTCTCTCGATCAAAACATCACACAAAAACTCAAAAACAATGAACTTTTGAAAAAAAACTCAGTGCACACTCCCTGCGGGATTTCATCCCGACATTCGCCCCCGCTAAACCTGCACATCGTCCCGATGGGCCAACCTGCAAGATCCAACAGAAGAGTATCAGGGTTCTTTTTGAAATCTCTTTACACTTTTTATGCCTTTCTTAAATCATGATCTCATGCAGTCATGCAATCTTTTATAAAGATTAGTATGAATTTTAGAAAATTAGGTAGATTCAAGCTTCACAAACATCATATTATGTTTCTGCGTCTGCAATCTCACAAGTAATCACATGAATAAATCGTCGGCTTTCTAGATCTTTTGTTTGTTCAACTAGTCAGATCCAACAACTCATTCTAAGTACTAGCATATACATATGTTTCTACTAACTCAGTTTGTAGAATATACCTCGATTCCTACTATTTATCTCCTACTTGTTTAGCTCTCCATTAGATCTTTCTTTCTTTTTCTTTTTCTTTTTCATTTTTCTTTTTCTTTTTCTTTTCCTCTTCATCTCAGCTCAGCATTTCTTTTTATCTTTTATTTTTCACAAATTGGCCTATGTCGAAATCAGGTGCGACTCATGGACTTGTCCGCCCGGCCAAGTTTATCCCACCTGTCTACCGACCCGACATAGCGCACGACATACACAACGTCAACCCTACATGAAATCGACGTCAGCTCATGGCTGTGACCACCCGATCAGAGTGACTCCACCCGCCTACCGACCCATATAGGTGCATGACAATAGATAGGTTAGGCCTACGACGAAACTAGCTACGGCTCGTGGCCCCGATCACCCGACCAAGGTGGTTCCACCTGCCTACTAGCCCATCGTAGCGCACCAACAACATACACGCACATATAAGCTGGCATGAGTATGAATGTTTCTTTATAAATCATGATCCATATGGAGGTAAGATCTCGCAAGAAATAAATACTAGGATCCAAAGTTTCCCACTCACTAAGTGTTCAAATCAATCAGCATATACATGCACTCGGTCTAAGCATGTCATCACATTCCCAAGCTTTCACTCTCAAAAGTCTCTAGTCCACTAACTCATCCTATTCATATAATTCCTAGTCGCTCATGCTTCGTGCAAACCCATAATAGATATTTGGTATCTTCATTCTACATGATTTTCATAAACTCATACATATCTTTATCACACACATCAATGCAATGCATATGCTTCTATCAGAAAGAAAACACATCTCAAATCAGAAACGTTTCACCTGGTCATTTTTCTTCATTTTGATCTAGCTTTTCTTTATCTTCATGGTCTATCATTCTTCATTAGCATCAGCCTCAATGTCATCAGTTCCCTCCAGCATCAGTATCCTCCAGTGTCATCACTATCCTCCAGCATCATCAGTATCCTCCAGTGTCATCAGTATCCTCCAGTGTCATCAGTATCCTCCAGTGTCATCAGTATCCTCTAACATCATTCCTCCAGTGTCATCAGTATCCTCCAGTGTCATCAGTATCCTCCAATGTCATCAGTATCCTCCAATGTCATCAGTATCCTCCAGTGTCATCAGTATCCTCCAACATTTCTAGTGTCATCAGTATCCTCCAGTGTCATCAGTATCCTCCAATGTCATCACTATTCTCCATCCTCCAGTGTCATCAGTATCCTCCAACATCATTCCTCCAGTGTCATCAGTATCCTCCAACATCATCAGTATCCTCCAGTGTCATCAGTATCCTCCAACATCATTCCTCCAGTGTCGTCAGTATCCTCCAGTGTCATCTGTATCCTCCAGTGTCATCTGTATCCACCAGTGTCATCTGTATCCTCCAGCATCATCAGTATCCTCCAGCATCATCAGTATCCTCCAGTGTCATCAGTATCCTCCAGTGTCATCAGTATCCTCCAGTGTCATCAGTATCCTCCAGTATCCTCCAACATCATTCCTCCAGTGTCATCAGTATCATCCAGTGTCATCAGTATCCTCCAATGTCATCAGTATCCTCCAGTGTCATCAGTATCCTCCAGTGTCATCAGTATCCTCCAGTGTCATCAGTATCCTCCAATGTCATCAGTATCCTCCAGTGTCATCAGTATCCTCCAGTGTCATCAGTATCATCAGTATCCTCCGGTTTCATCAGTATCCTCCAGTAGTTCCTGCTCAATCTCATAATCCGCTTCATTTCTTTTCTTGAATAATTTTATCCTCTTTCCTGCAATCAAAGATCTCAAAGGAGTATTGTCTAACTCACGAAGTGCATACGTACCATTTTCAAACACAGGCGTAACCACATACGGCCCAAACCATCGTTTGGTTAATTTCTTCTTAGCATCGTACTGAGTATCGAATGTACTGTGGTACACCAACACCCAATCATCTACCTCAATCCTACGTGGTCTGAGTCGATGGGTTTTGTCAAAATAAATCTTGTTCTTTAGCCTTGACTCCTTCAACTTTTGGACTGCTTCTTTCAACTTTTCATTTCCTTGTTTTAACTGCTTTATTCTCAATGATAATAACTCTTCTCTCGTCATACCATCATTCCATGGGAGCGTCAACCATGTCACTATCTGAGTCTGGATGGGGAAGATTGGCTTTTGACAGTACATCAATTCAGCAGGCATAAAACCTGTGGACCGAGTGTAAGTCATCCTATCAGCCCATAACGCGAATGGAAGAAACCTAGGCCACTGCTTGATGTCATCGCTGCAAGCCTTAGAGATCGCCTTCACAATGGAAGGGTGACCTCTCTCGATTTTCCCATTTGCCTCTGGATTATAGGCAGTGGTGAGAGACAATCGAATTCCATGATGATCAAAGAACTCTTTTGCCTCTCTCGCATCCAACTCTCCCCTGTCCGCAACCACTTTCTCAACATATCCGAATCTTGAGATCACTTCTTCTAAAAGGAATTTGCATACATTATAAGTAGTCTTCGTACAAAGAGCTCGACCTTCCACATGGTTGGTCAAGTCCTCTCTGGCAAGTACAATGTATCTCATCTTATCTATCCCTTTGGGCATAGTTACAAGGTCGACCACCCACTTGTAATGGATACAAGGAGGGTAAGTCGGATGTAACGGGTCTCTGTGCCTAACTGATGAATGCACTTGGCATGTAGCACAAGTGTCTATAAAACCTCTCACACTCACATAAATCCCTGGCCACCAGTAAGCTTCCCTAATCTTCTCATATGTAGCATAAAATCCTTTGTGACCTGCCCATAAGGTCTCATGCATCTCTCTCATCACTTTACTATGAAGACTCCTCGAACTCAATACCCTCTGTGGACTCTTTACCTTGCCCTTAGCGTGTCGCCAAATAAGACCATCCTTCAAGAAAAAGTTGTAAGACTTTTTCCTGATGGATCTATACTTATTTGTGGACCAGCCTAGGGAAGGTTTCAGAGTACTCAGATATCTCCCTATATCTCTCCACTCACCATCATACTCATTCTCTCGGAACTGCTCATATACATACACTAATGGATCGTATCTCATCATATGTATATCCCTTTCTACCTCATCATCATCATCAGACTCATCATCGAGTTTTGCCCTTGAAAGCATATCAGCCACTGTATTCGACTTCCCAGCTATGTGTACAAATGCAGGATTTATAAAATTTATATAAGAGATCCATCTAAGCATAGCAATATCCGGAGATGAACAATTTGCAATCATGCCAATCAGTGGAAGACAGTCAGTCTCAACTATCACATTCGCCCCAATGAAATACTATTTATCGCTCTTTAAAGCAGTCACTAATCCCCATAACTCTCTCTTAATCTGAGGATATTTTCTTTGGGTATCATGTAGGATCTTAGCACCAAAGCGCACTGCATATCTCTGCCCCTCATCATCATCTTGCCCTATGACCCAGCCTATGCCAATAGGACTGGTATCAACGGTCAAAATGATAGGTCTCTGACCTAAATAGTCAACACGCTTCAGAATCGGAGCTTCAATTAGCAGCTGCTTCAGTTTACGCATAGCTCTCGACTGTTTCTCTGTCCATACAAACTTCTTTCTCTTTCTCAGGAGATCATATAAGGGGTTCGCAACGTGAGCAAAGTGAGGAATCCATATCACATAGAATACACAGGCTCCTAGAAACCTTCTCACCTCACTGACATTACGACACACCTCAGAGATCCTGCTAATGGCCTCAACTTTCTGCAGGTACGGCTTGCGGCCATAATGTCCACACAGATGTCCTACAATGAGGACCTCATCAACGCCAAAAACAGATTTCTCTAAAGAAAGTGTTAGCCCTACATCTTGAAACCTCTCAAAGATCTTCTCACAATCAGCAATATGATCTCTCACAAACTTTCTACATCCTGAAGCATCTAAACTCACATCTTTCACTCTTTCCTCACATCCCTTTATTGGAACATCATCAATGAATGGCATAGTCACAGATGGTATAAAGTCTCGTAAAACGAGATTCATGGCATTCATCATGTGAGCCACAGAATTTGTCGCTCCCTGCGGCAAAGTACACATGCGTACAAGGCCCAGTGGAGTCCTCATGGTTGTAATGTCTCTACTCTCCATAGCCAACTGAAACTGGTCATAACCTAAATACAGATCACCCATAGAGTAGATGGAATGCCCAGCAAACGCTTCAGCAAACTCATCCACTATGGGTCCTGTCCCTACGTTTCTAATTGTGATTTTATTCACACGTTGCAGATCCTGAATGAAACGAAGCTTCCCATTTTTCTTAGGCACAGTAAACCACCTATTCGAATATGGAGCCGAGGAGGGTTCCAATATCCGCATGGAAATCTTTTCCTTCAGCAGCCTCATCAGCTCAAGTAAGTGAGTTTTTGGGACTGGTATAGGCCGGATATTCCATGGTATATGTGGCACAGTAAATATAATCATAGGAGGTACTTGTTTCGGGTCTGTGCACCCTATCTCATGTGGGAAAAGTGCAAACGCTTTTTCGTGTTTCTTGATGGCTTCAATAAATTTCTTTTTCTCTTCTTCTCTCAGGAATGGTTTTTCTCCAAACTTGATCTCTTTAATAGTCTCATCAGTAAAATGATGCCCTATGAGCTCTCGTCGTCTCAACATAGGGTCATCTGAGACTCGTAGATACTTTTCATGACTATCTTCTGGCAATGGCTGAGCTATAGGCTTTACTTTCTTATCCACAGTCTTATACTTTGTATTTACATTTACTTCATGCTCTCTCATAAACTCCTTAATCATCTCATACTCTTGGATAGAGCTGAGCATAATGATTTCTAATTTCTCATTTCTCTCAAATGCCTTCTCAAGCTCTTCCAGAGTAGTCGAACTTCTCTCCAACTGGATCACATCTTCAATCTTCTCATCAGGTAACATCATTCCTAAATGTTTATAGTGTCTCTCATGAACTTTTTTGAATTTAATTGAAACATTTTCTTTCTGTAAGCATAGCAACTTGAATGCAGATGAATAAATAGAAAAGCTTTCAAAACTATGTACAAAGTCATGCGAGACATCAAACCAACTCCCACTGTTGTCTCGCTCAACAGTGGATCCTAACAGAAATTTTGATCAGCAGAAGCTCCATACTCTCCAACAGGCATACACTCATCATGGTCATGTGAATTAATAGGTTCCTTTCTTATATTCTTTCTATTCCTGGAGTGATTTGGACACACAATCATCACTTGTAGAGAATGAAGGCCAGATCTAGAATGGATTCGTGCATAGGCAGATCCATCATCCATGGCCTTAGTCTCCATTCTCACCTCAGCTATAAAGGGCTGCCCAAGGATAGCCTCATATGAACATTGGTCCTGGACGAAGAAGTGAAATTCCTCATAAATCCCTCCTATGGTCACAGGCACAAATGCACATGCCCCAAGTAGTGCTCCTGAGCCATTATCCGCTGTCCTCATCCTCCATCCATGATCTTTATCAATCGGCCACCTAAACTTATCATAGAGCTTCTTAGAGATCACATTTATCTCTGACCCTGAGTCAATCAAGGCCAGAGCAAAACATGACTCCCCGTTGCTCCCTAACTTTATCTTCATCTCTGGAGTTCCTCTCGCCCAAAAGGTCCTGTTAAACTCACTTTTTGTCTTCCTCATTTCATCATCAGGTATGATAGGACCTAGAGAATTCTTATGGCACATGGCAATTGCATCATCATCGTCATCGGAAGTATCACTCAATGTAACTGCTTCATTTGTCACTTGAATATCTTCAGGTGCTTCTTCCATCTCTACATCTTCAGGTAGTGGAAACCTCTTTCTCTTAACTAGCTTTATAAAACTGTCCTTGAACTTAGGCTTCGCTATGGAGAAGACCTGCTCCAAGGACATGGTCACTTGGCTCTTCAGTAAAATGTCATTTAATATCTCTCTTGCATCATTTTTCCTTTCCAACTCAGAAATTAATACAGCCTTTGGAGTTCTCTTCTTTTTCTTCTTCTTTTCTTTTTCAGCCTGTTGAATACTTTCTTGAATTTGATCGGTCTTTTCAATAGGTTCTGGTTCTTTCTCTTTCTCTTTAGTCGATTCTTGAATCTTAGTTGGCCCAGCCGGCCTCTTTCCCTCTCTTATCTCCTTCTTCTTTGCCTCTGCCTGAGTAGCTATAGGCTCTTTAAACTGAACTTTCTTCTCTGGCTCTTTAGCTTTTTCTTCGGCCTCTTGACTTTGCTTTCTAGTCACTCTTCTTTCAGGCTCAGTCTCTTCCTGACTCTCATCTCTCTTCCTCTTTTCTTCTACATTTTCTATGTGCGAATAGACCGAGGATTCATCAACAGGAGACTTCCAGGCAGTCTTCTGCATAATGGCATCCCTAGCCCTCACTAAAGCCTCAATGGAATAATTTCTTTGGGGTCGAGGTCTAGGCACTTTTTCATCTTCCTCCTCAACAGGTTCTAATCGTGCAGCTGATGTACTTGCATTATTGCCAGATAAATCTTCATAAAACTTCTTCATTCCCCCCTTTCCCCAATTCACAGGTAGAGGAAGGCGGGTCCTGAAGTCACATAACTTCTTATCGATATCTATCACCAGTTGATGCTCTTTTGCTAGCTTAAGCTCTTCACAGGCATATGAAAAATGCTCTTGTGCATCACACCATACGCATCTCTTAGCCCCTCCAAACCCACCAGTCGCTCGTCTCTCAAAAGGTCCAGTGTTTCTTTGAAATGTAGGTTGCACTGGTGGTGCAGGTGTCTGTTGGGCAACAGGCTGCACTAGAGGTGCAGGCTGTGGCATCACATAGCCTTGCATATTTGGAACGGGCATAGTGCCTCTCTGTAATGTATCTACATAACTCGTACTCGCTTGAGGAGGAGTGGGGTCCTGATATCCCATAGAATTAACTTTATTATGAATACTCGCCATTTCTTTTGACATAGACGCTTGCATCGTAATAAGATTCTCTATCTGTCGACTGAGAATCTCAACCTGTAGCTCCATTGGCGATCGCAAAGTGGATGCAACATTAGCAAAAGCTGACGTTGCAGGCACATTCGGAATTGCCGGAAGTGGAGCTTCCCTAGGCGGTTGTGGTGTTACCACTGCAGGTCTATCGTATAACACCGCCTGGCGTTGCCTCATTTGGGCAACTGCTTCTACCTCTCTCCTCACTACACCCCAATCTTCAGTCAATCCAAATCTCTTCCCAGGCTCTTCAATCCTCCTTTCGACCTCAGTCCTGTCTTCAAGACTTAAGATCCTAAGGAAAGATATAACTAGGTCAGGTTTCAAAGCATCTAAATCGGCCTGTGGAAGTTGTTCATATCTTCTCAAGAACTCATTCAAAAGTTGAGTGAGGGATGCAGTGGGCTTCGGAGAGCTTATCCACAGCAAGAACCCTTCTCTAGTGTGTTGGGAAAAGTCTTCTAAATAAAACAGCTTATGCAATTCTTTTCTGAATTCGGCCCAAGGCTTTGCTATATGTGTAGTAATAGGGGCTAAAATGGATCCTGATACTACCCGTGTGAAGTAATGTGTAAACACATCCTCGGGTAGACCATAAATCCGTGCCTGTTCCTCAAAAACATCTAGGTACTCGGTTACATTCAAGCCTGTAAACTTTCCTTTTTCTCTCAATACCGCTTGGACTACGCGGGCCCCTTGTTTCTCTATTACCATTTCCTTGAATATATCCTCCATCTCTCTTCTCTGCTCTGTCCTAGAATGTAGCACAAGGTCCAGTGTAAGTGGTTCAACTATCTCTCTAAGCTCAGAGTAGAGATCAGAGAAGAGGCTTGATGAGTCACGAGCCAGGAGGTAAAGGTCAGTCTAAACTCTCTGATTTGCCTAGGCCAAAGTCTAGTCGAACTGTCCTCTCTTCGATTCCCAAGATTTCAATGTATTTTCCCCCTTTTTGTGATAAGTTTTCTAATGTTCTATCTAAGCTATGAAATCAGTAAATCCCTAGTCTTAGCAAGAAAAAAAGTGCTCACATGTATGGACTAAACTAATGCAAAGCGTGGATGCTCAAACTCAAGCAGCAAGACAATCTTTCTGTTTCAAAGTGTGTGTGAAGCAATGCAAAAATCAAATAACTTGAAATGCTAGTACCTGGAAATATCTGACTCGATGCTGAGGTTCCTGTCTGTCTTATCAAGGAGTAGGTGACGCGATGAGGATCACCGGGCAACCGCCTCGCTTCACGTCAGGTTCAGGTGTCGGGAAGAAGGAGGTCGTGGCAGGAAGCCGGCGCATGGGGATGGATCAGGCCCCGCTCTGGTGCGCCGTTCCCGCTGTCCTGCGAGCGGCGTCTGCGCATTGGGCACCTCGCCTGTGCTCTCCGGAGCGTGCGCGATCCTCGTAGGGCCCCTTGTTCCTCGGAAGTGTCGAGACGTGGGACCGTGGGCATCGGAAAGAGACGATTGGATACCGCAGTGAAACACGTGATGTAGATCAAGCTTGAAGATACAATCGAAAACGAAACTGAAGCCTCCAATAAAATGACTGATACAAATCAGGCCGCTACAGTGCGGGCCGATGGTACAATAAAACCGCTACAGTGCGGTGCGATGATACAATATAAACGCTGCCGCCACAGTGCGGGCCGGCTAGTGTCTACTCTAGATCCCTCGCTACAGTGCGAGAAATCGCCCACAGGATTTCGCTTCGGCCTTCGCAGTCCAAGCTTTTCTTCAGGTCTTTACTTCGGTCCGTTCTTTTTTTCAAGTATCCTCCGCAATGGCCTTCCTTCTCTTTACTTCAGATAATCAGAAACCGCAATAACCTGGAGGAGACGATCCACAAGGGCAATCCACAGGATGGGGTACTCTTTATCTTCAGTCTTCAATGCTTTCACTTCTCTTCATATAATCAGAATCCACATAAACCTGGGGGAGACGATCCACAAGCAAGATCCATGGGGTGGGGAAAATCATCATGTTAATGCTTATGAAAAAAAACCACACTAAACTAATTTAAATGACATACACATAGACATATAAAAAAAATAACATATGCATGATTTCTAAATACTTCTTTTCTTCTGTCCTTCTCTTCCCTCCTTTTCTCTTCTCTACCCTCCATTGGTCCTGCAGAATCGATCTCTACGCCGATCTACCACGCCATCTCCATCTCTCTATCTCTCTTCTCTTTTCTTCTTTTTCTTCTTTACTTTTTCTTCTATCTTCTTCTCTTCTCTTTTATACTTTTCATTTTAATTTCTTTTCCTTTTACGTTTATCTCTTTATTTTTCTTTCTTCATCTCTCTCTCTCTCTCTCTCTCTCTCTCTCTCTCTCTCTCTCTCTCTCTCTCTCTCTCTCTCTCTCTCTCTCTCTCTCTCTCTCTCTCTCTCTCTCTCTCTCTCTCTCTCTCTCTCTCTCTCTCTCTCTCTCTCTCTCTCTCTCTCTCTCTCTCTCTCTCTCTCTCTCTCTCTCTCTCTCTCTCTCTCTCTCTCTCTCTCTCTCTCTCTCTCTCTCTCTCTCTCTCTCTCTCTCTCTCTCTCTCTCTCTCTCCAGCGACTTCGTTTCTACCGCGCGCAAGTAGCCGCCCGAATATCTCTCTATTCTGGAGATTTTTTTTTTTCGTGCCGCCAACAAGTCGAGTGCGACTCTAAGTCTCTACCCATCAGCAGGATGCAATCAATGTCTCTCCTCCTCCTTCGTCAGTTTACAGCCGCCATTTTTCTCTCGCTCTATCGCGCATCCACGTGCACCTGCATATCTCTCTCTGTGAGACCTGGGCACCAGCGCCGCCTCTCACTTCCTTCTCTCTCCACGTCGCCAGACCAGCATGCCGACAAGATCATCAACCTCTCTTTCCCTGTCGTTCATCTGCGCGCGTCTGCCGCCATAACCGACTTCCATGTGTAGCGCCGCCTGAGAGCCTTCTCTCTCATCTCGGGTCAGGTGCACTACAGCCACTCTCTCGGTGCCAGCTACATCGTCGCCCAGGCTGCTGACCAGATATTCTCTCTCTTCATCCATCTGAGCGTACCGCCGTCAGTCGGCTTCCATGAATGATTCAAGCTTATAAGTTATGTTATGAAAATCCGTACCCATCTAGCGACAATTGACTCTCTTGCTAAACCTCCGAAAATAAGCGTAAATTCGTCATGAGAAATGATTCACTCATTTCAAAGGAAAACACAAGAACGTTCGAAGAGTTGGATTCATGGCAGAGAAATTCTTGGCAGACCGCATACGTTCAGCCTCGGTCGTCAAACCAAAGGAAGCTAATTGCGCAAATGAGAAAAGAACTCTCTCTCTCCATACCATATTCTCTCTCTAAGTGCACTACTTTAATGTATGATCAAGAAGATGAACATGAACACAGAAACGAACAAGGTGCATACCTGGGGGAGACGATCCACAAGCAAGATCCATGGGGTGGGGAAGAAACAAATGAATTTGCACTTATTTATAGGCCCCCCTAGGACTTGCTTCTAGAACGTTCCAACCTCCTCAATTAACTTTCTATTTTTGACAATCTTTTAATTTTTCCTTAGACTAAGGTTACATTTTCACACTGGATATTTATAGTTTTAATTGTTTTTAGGGTTTAACCTAGGATAACCGCCAATTTCAAGGGTCCGACCTAGGGTTTTTGGTCGAGAAAATTAGGGGTTTGGTCACAATTATCTCGAGCTCATCAGTTCAAGGGTTTATTTACAGTTCGGACCTAAACTCCAAGGGTTTCCAAGGGTTCAAGTCCGGTTTTCATGGGGTAAACTCGTGTTTCCAGTCAGTTTCAAGGGTCAAGCCTAAGGTTTTCATGGGTCTAAAGTCAGTTATTTACACGCACCGTTCTAACGCACATCTCTAACATGGTTTATCATCACACAATCAATCAAATCAACCAAATTATGTACAAAATATACCACTCTCTTGATCAAAACATCACACAAAAACTCAAAAACAATGAACTTTTGAAAAAAAACTCAGTGCACACTCCCTGCGGGATTTCATCCCGACAGCGCCGTAGGATCTCTCAATCCCAAAATGAATCTTCTTTTCAATGTATCATCATTCGGGGCATTCACGCCCATCTTTCTTACCAACGTTTCCATTCTCTGAATGTAGTTATCGATGCTCTCATTGACTCCCTGTCGCAAGTAATCCATCTGTTGGGCCAATCTATCTTGGAAGCCTTATCGTCGAAACTTTGCCAAGAAGGCTTCCTTGAGCATCTGATAAGTTCCACGCTCTTGTGGTGTCAGATTCCCATACCAATTGGCTGCCTCATCACGGAGAATAGTCGGAAAAATTCTCAACCTTTGATCCTGGTCAACTACCTCATTGGCCTCACAAGTAACCTCAAACAGTTGGATAAAACTATCTGGATCTTCGTCCCAAGCACCTGAAAACTTGGTGAAGTCCCCCAAATGAACCGAAATCCGTTGAGCCATTTCGAACAGAGGTGTGATGTCAATATCACTTCGATCCCAGAAATTTAGCGCACGTGGCCTCAGGATCCCTCCAAACTTCCGCACTTGATTCGCGACTCTCCTACGAAAGTACACGTTTTTAGCAGATTTCTTCGAGCTAGTCGAGGTTGACTCGCCTTGCAATTCCCACCTCTTCCTTTCTCTTTCAAGGGCTCTTCTCTGAGCGTGTTCCTCTCTTTGCGTTTGTGTTGCTCCTGAGGATGAGCTCCCCTCGCTCATGTACTAGATCTTGGGTCCGCAAGCTCGGCCAACATGTGGCGCTAGGCGAACCTATGGCACTCTCTTATAGAGACATGCCAAGCTATTCCCGACAAACGCACCAAAATGTTTGTCTATTAACCCAAGGGAAATTGCCTTACGTACGCGTATATCTTGCTAAATTTTCCTCTACTATGTCACTTCCTTTTTGCTCTGAAGGCACACTATTCCTCGGATCTATTCTCTTTTGGGATCCCCAGTAGGATCGCCAAATGAAGAGTCCTAATGCCCAAGACAAAGATGCAAGTGTTGCTATATGCAGGGGTAGTTTGCTCAAATTGCTTGTACAAGCCGATTTTCTCTCATTTTGCGTCCTTGATTTCACTTGATTGTGGTTGCTAAGAAGAAAAGAATGCACACCCTAATGCACATGCACTTAGAGATTCAATCCCCAATGGTGCTCCTCATGATTTCCCTTCACTCTTTCCCTATTCACACATGCTCCTCACGCATACCCACTTTCGTGCACTTTCCCTTGTGCTCCCTCACTCACCCACACCCTTTCTCACACGCACTTTTGCACATGCACATTCACCTACATGCACTCTTCCACTTTCTCCCTTTCTCTTTCTCTTCCATACACTCACTTACTCATATACTTACACACATGCACTCTCACACTCTCATTCTGCATCGCATTCACCAAGTATGTCATGAGTTTGTGAAGAAGGGGGGGAAGCCAGATCCCCATCATGATCAGCAATCCTTAGTCAGAAAAATATTGGTTGAGGATGCTACATCCAAGAATTACTTCAAGAAATACAACGACTAATTTGCTCGCACCAAAATACGCACAGCAAAATGTCATGACCATGTTTCACTACCTGTACTTGTTTAAAGAATTGAACAAGGAACAACCTGCACACTGTCCAAGAATCCGCGTCTCTCAACATCCAAAAGATTGAATGCTGCCTAAAGTGAATTATTGTGCTTACATCT
>CM035441.1:116011249-116018749 GCA_020310875.1 Ceratopteris richardii | reverse complement strand
ACTGACTCTAAAATAATGTACATATGTGTACACATCTTGATCTTCTGGATATGCACTTCCTTCGTACTTCATAACTTGATCTTTTCTTCAGTCCTTGACTTCAATTCTTCATCAAAAACATCAATTGTTGATTGCCCTGCACCAACAGCTCCCCCTCAATCATCAATTGAGGTTTTCTTCTATCTTCTTTATATCTGCCATGTTTCTGAATCTCTGTAGCTTTGGTGCATCCATGCTTTTGGTTAGCATATCAACTATCTGATCTTTTGATGAAGTATGTATTACTTCAATCTCTTTATCAATCACCTTCTCTCTTAGAAAATGATATTGAATCTCAATGTGTTTAGTCCTGGCATGAAAAACAGGGTTAGCAGCTAAATACAATGAACTCATGTTATCTCCATGAATAGTGGGTGTACTCTGAATGATATCAAAACTCTTCATAAGAGTCTTAAGCCATATCACTTCCTTTGAGCTTCAACCATACCTTTGTACTCTGCTTCTGTAGATCACAAAGCAACTATGTGTTGCTTCTTTGAACACCAAGAAATTAACTTATCTCCCACATAAAACAAGTATCCATATGTTGATCTCCTATCATCAGGATTACCTGCCCAATCTGTAACACTATATATCTTGATGTTTGTATCTGATGTAAAACCATAATACAAACCTTCCTTGAGTGTACCCCTAATGTACCTCAACAGTCTTTGTCCTGCAACCCAATGTTCTTTCCTAGGACAATGCATGAATTGATACAATACTCCAACTGCATATGATAAGTCGGGCCTAGTTAATGTAGCATAAATCACTTATATCTACTTTGTGTTTTTTTTAAATGATTTGTACTAATCTTTTTTATTGCATAAAGTTTGAATGCATGATGAAATAAAATTTTGAAAAAATAAAATAAAACTTATTTTCAAAAGAATTTGATCTGTTCCACTTGAATCTGCAGGTTGGCCCATCGGGACAATGTGCAGGTTTAGTGGGGGCAGATGTCCGAGAGAATTTATTACTCTTAAAATATTTCAAAAATTAACAGATTATTTGATTGATATAAGTTTGGTTAAATTATGAAATTTTTTACTAATGTTTGATTTTAATTTCTGCAGGAAAAGAAGTTTGCTGAATAATATGAGGATGGGAAGTATTTATCTAAGTGTTTTCTTAATATAATTAAGGGTATAGATGAAAATTCAAGGGTTAGTTAAGGGGTTTTCTATGTTTTGAAAGTAAATTTAAGGGTAATTAAGGGTCAACTATAGGTTTTGATCATGTTTTATAGGATTTTAGCTAAATTACAAGGGTAATTAAGGGTTAAATGTATGTTTTGATCATGTTTTATAGGGTTCTAGTTTCATTTCAAGGTTAATTAAGGGTAAATAAATAAATCTAGAGGGTTATGGAAGGGTAGAAGATATGTTTAAGGGTTAGTTGCAGTTAATTAACATGATTTGAAGTTAATTGAAGGGTAAACCTAAGGTTAAATGAGTAATTAAGTAGGTTTTAGTCTAAAAATGAATTATTAATAGGGCAAATATAACAAATGGAACCTTAGCAAAATATTTCAAATAAAAAATAAGATAATTATGAAGTTTCACTAGGGTTATGGTTATAATATAATATTACTCTGGATCAAACCTTGGCACTTCTTCAACTTCAACCTGTACTTCATTGTTCTCCTCTTCATCAAATATCTGAACCTTTGACTTACCTTTCTTTTGAGTCACAACTTCTTCATCACCTGCATAAATATTGATTGTACCTGCATACCAAGTACCTTGCTCATCAAATGTAACATCTTTAGACACAATGAATTGCTTTGTGGATGGACTCCACAACCTATATCCCATCTGCTTATCATCATTGTTGGTGCAAGGCAATCAACAATTGAAGTTTTAATGAAGGTTTGGAAGTCAAGAACTGAAGAAAAGTTCAAGTTATGAAGCATGGAGGAAGTGCATATTCAAAAGATGAAAATGTGTACACATATGTACATTAATTCAGAGATAGTTCACTTATACTTTTGTATAGTCATGATATTGTAAATATTTGCCTATATATATACAAGTAAAAAGTCAGGGCAAATATGAGAGAGCATGTGGATAGAGAAATCAGTAGTTGTATGAGTCATTAGACATCTGAGAAGTGAGTTGGGTCTCTCTCATCACTCAGTTGTAAATTCCTTCAGGAATGAAAACAAATTGCGCCCGATGTTTCTGTGCATTCTCCTTCTGTGCTTGAGCATTTCAAGAATCCTTTTGTAGATGTCTAAATTCATAGTTAATGAGTCTATGGTTAAAGTTTGAGAGCCTAATTGTAAACAGGCTGTGAGAATTATGTGTAGGAACATTCATATGTAAAGAAGTGTTCACTGGTTCCTAAAACAGACGCAAAATTTGATGTTAATGTTTTGGTCAGTTTTCCTTCCACACTAAAAAGTTTTGAGCAAGCAAGCACTCAATCTTTAAGTTGCAAGGTAAGCTATTTGTGGCTAAAATCATTTTCATAAACGGGTTCTAGATTGAGAGAACCAAGTGTTAAAAGTTATAGGTGACTAAATCGAATTCTCAGAAGTGCAGTTTTAGACATAGGTAACTTGTTGAGATTTTTTCTCAAGATATACTGAATCTTTTGGAGTGATTCAACTTGGAGAAGGTGCGCAAACTATAGCCGACACCATGTGCAAAGTTTCATCAAAAACTTTACACAATTGATAAGTTAATGTGGGAGATATGTGCAGCAGACTTTCTGTGTAGTCATCTCCTTCACAGATTTTTCAAAATCTTTATAATTGATCATGGATCCTCTAAAATTGGTGAAGGTTTGAGTTATTCTTGTTATAGAGGTGCTCTAACTACAAGAGTAGCTTGTTCTTTTGGAGATTAACACTCTCCATCAGTGGTATCAGAGCAGGAAGCATCAGAATTGAAGGAAGGAGGATCCCGACTGCTACAGGTGCAAAGAATTCAACATCTGAAGGTTCAAAAGGTGAAAGCTTGAGGGCAAAGCTTGAGAAGGAGGTCATACGACATCAAGGAAGACAAAAGGAACATTATTCAAAGTAAAGGTACATGTATTACTCATAAAGTTTGAAGAATTCAATATACAGGTGAAGAAAGAATGGGAGATTCTCTTCAAATAGAGAAGTTGGATAGAGAGAACTATCCAGCATGGTCAATGAGGATGGAAGCTCATCTTATGAGCAAAGACTTGATATCTTATATTACAGGTGAAGAAGAAAAGCCTCAATTCAAAGATCCTAGTGTTCCAACTAGGGAAGAATTATCAGATTTGAAGAATTGGATGAAGAGAGATGCTCAAGCTAGGAGCATTATCTATATGGCAGTCAATGACTACTTGCTACCTCACATTAGAGGTCTTGAAAGTGCAAGTGATATATGGAATGCTTTGGAGGAGCATTCCCAAAACACCACAAAGTCAAGGAAGGCATCTTTGTGGGCAGAATTTACCACTTTCAAGAAGAAGGCCTCTCAATCCATATCAGACTACGTAACAAGGATGAAGGACATTGCAGATGCATTAGGATCAGTTGATGAAGATATTGAGGAGGATAAATTGGTAAGGCAAATCCTCACAGAGTTGAGAGGTGATGACAAAAGGAAGCCATTCATTTTGTCTACTGAATTATTACTTGATCATTTTACTCCTGACTTAAATCAGCTGCTAGGACATATGTTAACCTTTGAGCAGGATGTCAAAGGTGAAGGTGAAAAGAGTACAGGTCATGCAATGAATTCAAAGGATAGGAAGAAGAATATCAAAGGAAAGCAACAAACAAATGAGGATGAAGGTACAGCTAGCCAAGCTAACTTCCTAGGAGGAAGAGGAGGTGGCAAAGGTAGAGGAAGAGGCATGAGTAATAAAGATGGAGTCAAAGCTTGCTGGATTTGTGGTAAGACAAATCACTTAGCTAATGATTGTTGGCATAATACTCAGAGTAATGGTGGATATAATCAGAATTTTAATTCAAGAGGAAGAGGTGGCAGAAATCAAAGAGGTAAATTCAGAGGTAGAGGTAGTAGAGGTTACTTTGGAAGAAATGCAGGTAGAGGATTCCAAAGTCAACAATACAACAATACCTACTACAATTATGCTTCAGATTAGAAGGAGGATTCAACATCGATAATGAATGCAACTTGTGAAAGGCAAAGTGAAGACCAAAGAGTCTTCTACATTGACTCAGACTGTAGCAATCACCTGAGTGGCAACATAGCCTTGATGACTGATTTGGAGAATAAAGTAACTAATCATGTAGTTCAAACAGGTGACAATACAAAGCAGAATGTGAAGTCAATTGGATCAGTGAAGGCCAAGGATGATAGCACTCTCTTGAGTAAGGTCTTGTATGTTCCTACAATTCCTAAGGATCTGATAAGTGTAGGACAAATTGTTGAAAAAGGTTATGAATTTAGATTCACTAATGAAGGAGTGTTTGTGGAAGACCCTAGCAATGGGTATAAACAGATTGTTTCAGGGAAGAAAGAAGGAAGATTGTTCACACTGAAGATCCAAGGTAATGTTGGTCATGCCATGTTCACCTATGGAGGACATAAGATCTCTGAGTTAGATCTTTGGCACAAAAGACTTGGACATTTTAATGAAAGAGGTATCAAAGATATGATTAACAATGGTTCAGTGCTTGGATTACCTAATGTTGCAGGTCAACATATGACATACAGATGTGAAGCATGTCAATTAGGTAAGGCTCATAAGCAATCTTATTCCAAGCATGGCTTTATGTATTCAGAAAAGCTTGAATTGGTACACACAAGTGTGTGGGGACCATCAAAAGATTTTAGTATCGATGGTTCAAGGTATTATGTGATTTATGTTGATGATGCCACCGGATGGATCACTATCTATGTGATCAAAGATAAGTCAGAGGTATTCAATACATTCAAACATTATCATGTGTATGTAGAGAGAATTACAGGTCATAAATTGAAGAGACTAAGGTCAGATGGAGGGGGAGAGTATTTCTCTAATGAGTTCAGTGATTACTTGTGGAATGGAGGTATAAAAAGGGAAAATACTTGCAGGTACTCTCCTCAACAAAATGGTGTAGCAGAGAGAAGAAATAGAACTCTTGTTGAGTTTGCAAGGTCAATGATGAAGGAGAAAAATTGCCCTAATTATTTGTGGGCTGAGGCTGTAAATACAGCTACTTATTTGGTTAATAGGTTACCATGTAAAGCTTTGCAGGGTATGACACCATATGAGGCATGGTGGGCTAAGAGACCTACTCTAGATCATTGCAAAGTATTTGGATGTTTGGCATATGCATATGTGCCATCCCAATTAAGGCACAAATTGGAACCTAAAGCTGAAAAGTATGTTTTCATTGGTTATGATGATAAGCAAATGGGATATAGGTTGTGGAGTCCATCCACAAAACAATTCCTTGTATCAAAGGATGTTACATTTGATGAGCAAGGTACTTGGTATGCAGGTACAATCAATATTAATGCAGGTGATGAAGAAGTTGTGAACCAAAAGAAAGGTAAATCAAAGGTTCAGATATTTGATGGAGAGGAGAATAGTGAAGTACAGATTGAAGTTGAAGAAATGCCAAGATTTGATCCTGAGTGTGATGAACCAGAAACCTCAAGGAGTGGAGAACTTAGAAGGTCATCAAGACACAAGTGGCAACCTACAAGGTATAGATATGACACTTCTTTTTTTTGCTACCAAAGATTATGCTTATATAATAAAGGAAGATGAAGACCCTTCTACATATGAAGAGCCAAAAGGTAAGGAAAATTGGGAGAAAGCTATGTAGGAAGAATATGATGCATTGATGGAGAATCAGACATGGGAGTTGGTTCCTAAACCAAATAGCCAGAAGATCATTGGATGCAAATGGGTCTACAAGACAAAGAGATTTGCAGATGGAAGTGTGTCTAGGTATAAAGCTAGACTAGTTGTGAAAGGGTTTGCTCAGACATATGGTATTGATTATGATGAAACATATAGTCATGTGGCAAAGATGACAACCATTAGGACACTCATAGCCATTGCTGCATGTAAAGGTTGGAAATTATGTCAATTAGATGTGAAGAATGCTTTTTTGAATGGTTATATTTCAAGTGATGTTTTCATGGAGCAACCCCAAGGATTTAAAGATGGAAGGTATCCAGATCATGTGTGCAAGCTCAAGAGAGCTTTGTATGGTTTGAAGCAGGCCCCAAGGGCATGGAATTATAGACTTGTGAAGTTCTTAAAGGAACTTGGATTTTAAGTATCTAAAGCAGATAGGAGCTTGCTTGTCAAAGCAAGTGATGATGGGTTCATATACATGTGCATATATGTTGATGATATAATTCTTACAGGTACAGATGAGAAAGGCATTCAAAACCTAAAGAAGGAAATGGAGAAAGAATTCAAGATCAGTGATTTGGGAGACTTGTCATATTTCTTGGGCATGGAAATTTCATACACTCAACATGGAGTGTATGTGACTCAAGAAAGGTATTTGAGAAACTTGTTGATCAAGTTTAAGATGAATGATTGCAGGGTAGCACCTACTCCAATGGAGGTGAATCACAAATTGAGCAGATATGGAGGTGAAGAGTTCAAGGATATGAAACTATATCAGAGTTTGGTTGGTAGTGTGATATATGCTACATTAACTAGGCCTGATTTGTCATATGCAATTGGACTTTTGTCTCAATTCATGCATTGCCCTAGGAAAGAACATTGGATTGCAGGACAAAGAGTGTTGAGGTACATTAAGGGTACACTCAAAGAGGGTTTGTATTATGGTTTTACATCAGATACAAACATCAAGATATATAGTGATGCAGATTGGGTAGGTAATCCTGATGTTAGGAGATCAACTTATGGATACTTGTGCTATGTGGGAGATAAGTTAATTTCTTAGTGTTCAAAGAAGCAACACACAGTTGCTTTATCATCTACAGAAGCAGAGTACAAAGGGATGGTTGAAGCTACAAAGGAAGTAATATGTCTTAAGACTCTGATGAAGAGTTTTGACATCATTCAGAGTACACCCACTATTCATGGAGATAACATGAGTTCATTATATTTAGCTGCTAATCCTGTGTTTCATGCCAGGACTAAACACATTGAGATTCAATATCACTTTCTTAGAGAGAAGGTGATGGATAAAGAGATTGAAGTCATACATACTTCAACAAAAGATCAGATAGCTGATATGCTAACCAAAAGCTTGGATGGACCAAAGCTACAGAGATTCAAAGACATGGTAGGTATAAAGAAGATAGAGAAAACCAGTATTGATGATTGAGGGGGAGCTCTTGGTGCAGGGCAATCAACAATTGAAGTTTTAATGAAGGTTTGGAAGTCAGGAAGTGAAGAAAAGTTCAAGTTATGAAGCATGGAGGAAGTGCATATTCAGAAGATGAAAATGTGTACACATATGTACATTAATTCAGAGATAGTTCACTTATACTTTTGTATAGTCATGATATTGTACATATTTTCCTATATATA
>CM035441.1:115993749-115996249 GCA_020310875.1 Ceratopteris richardii | reverse complement strand
ATAATAATCAGAGTAATGGTGGATATAATTAGAATTTTAATTCAAGAGGAAGAGGTGGCAGAAATCAAAGAGGTAATTTCATAGGTAGAGGTAGTAGGGGTTACTTTGGAAGAAATGTAGGTAGAGGATTCCAAAGTCAACAATACAATAATACCTACTACAATTATGCTTCAGATCAGAAGGAGGATTCAACATTGATAATGAATGCAACTTGTGAAAGGCAAAGTGAAGACCAAAGAGTCTTCTACATTGACTCAGGGTGTAGCAATCATCTGAGTGGTAACATAGCATTGATGACTGATTTGGAAAATAAGGTGACTAATCATGTTGTTCAAACAGGAGATAATACAAATCACAATGTGAAGTCAATTGGATCAGTAAAGGCCAAGGATGGTAGCAGCTTATTGAGTAAGGTCTTGTATGTTCCTACAATTCCTAAGAATCTGATAAGTGTAGGACAAATTGTTGAAAAACGTTATGAAGTGAGGTTCACTAATGAAGGAGTGTTTGTGGAAGACCCTAGCAATGGGTATAAACAAATTGTTTCAGGGAAGAAAGAAGGAAGATTGTTCACATTGAAGATTCAAGGTAATGTTGGTCATGCCTTGTTCACTTATGGAGGACATAAGATCTCTGAGTTAGATCTTTGGCACAAGAGGCTTGGACATTTCAATGAAAGAGTTATCAAAGACATGATTAACAATGCTGCAGTGCTTGGATTTCCTAATGTTGCAGGTCAACATATGACATACAGATGTGAGGCATGTCAATTAGGTAAGGCTCATAAGCAATCTTATTCCAAGCATGGTTTTATGTATTCAGAGAAGCTTGAGTTGGTACACACAGATGTGTGGGGACCATCAAAGGATTTCAGTATCAATGGTTCAAGGTATTATGTGATTTATGTGGATGATGCTACCAGATGGATCACTATCTATGTGATCAAAGATAAGTCAGAGGTATTCAATACATTCAAACATTATCATGTGTATGCAGAAAGAATTACAGGTCATAAGTTGAAGAGACTAAGGTCAGATGGAGGGGGAGAGTATTTCTCTAATGAGTTCAGTGATTACTTGTGGAATGCTGGTATAAAAAGGGAGGTTACTTGCAGGTACTCTCCTCAACAAAATGGTGTAGCAGAAAGGAGGAATAGGATTCTTGTTGAGTTTGCAAGATCCATGATGAAGGAGAAAAATTGCCCAAATTATTTGTGGGCTGAGGCTGTAAATACAGCCACTTATCTGGTCAATAGGCTACCATGTAAAGCCTTGCAGGGTATGACACCATATGAGGCATGGTGGGGTAAGAGACCTACATTAGACCATTGCAAAGTATTTGGATGTTTGGCATATGCATATGTGCCATCAAAATTAAGACACAAATTGGAACCTAAAGCTGAAAAGTATGTGTTCATTGGTTTGATGATAATCAGATGGGATATAGGTTGTGGAGTCCATCCACAAAACAATTCATTGTATCTAAAGATGTCACATTTGATGAGCAAGGTACTTGGTATGCAGGTACTATCAATATTAATACAGGTGATGAAGAAGTTGTGAGTCAAAGGAAAGGTAAATCAAAGGTACAGATAATTGATGAAGAGGAGAATAATGAAGTGCATGTTGAAGTTGAAGAAATGCCAAGATTTGATCCTGAGTGTGAAGAACCAGAAACTTCAAGGAGTGGAGAACTTAGAAGGTCATCAAGACACAAGTGGCAACCTACAAGGTATAGCTATGATACTTCTTTTTTGGCTACCAAAGATTATGCTTACATGATAAAAGCAGATGAAGACCCTTCTCCATATGAAGATGCAAAGGGTAAAGAAAATTGGGAGAAAGCTATGCAGGAAGAATATGATGCATTGATGGAGAATCAAACATGGGATTTGGTTCCAAAACCAAATAGCCAGAAGATCATTGGATGTAAGTGGGTCTACAAGACAAAGAGGTTTGCAGATGGAAGTGTGTCTAGGTACAAAGCTAGACTTGTTGTGAAAGGGTTTGCTCAAACATATGGTATTGATTATGATGAGACTTATAGTCCTGTGGCAAAGATGACAACCATCAGAACACTCATAGCAATTGTTGCATGTAGAGGTTGGAAATTGTGTCAATTAGATGTGAAGAATGCCTTTTTGAATGGTTATATTTCAGATGATGTTTTCATGGAGAAACCTCAAGGATTCAGAGATGGAAGGTATCCAGATCATTTGTGTAAGCTCAAGAGAGCTTTATATGGCTTGAAGTAGGTCCCAAGGGTATGGAACTATAGGCTTGTAAAGTTCTTAAAGGAACTTGGATTTCAAGTATCTAAGGCAGATAGTAGCTTGCTTGTTAAAGCAAGTGATGATGGGTTTGTTTACATGTGCATATATGTTGATGATATAATTCTTATAGCTACAGATGAGAAAGGCATTCAAAGCCTAAAGAAGCAAATGGAGAAAGAGTTCAAAATCAGTGATTTGGGAGGTTTGTCATACTTCTTGGGCATGGAG
>CM035441.1:115963749-115971249 GCA_020310875.1 Ceratopteris richardii | reverse complement strand
AGCACCAAAATGTCAAGATATTAACTAACTATGAAGAAAGTCATTTCACAGAAAAGTCTGTTGCACATTATTGACTCATTGATTGATCATTTCTATAAAGTTTCTGATGAAACTTTGTAGGATGTGTTGCCTAGAGTTTGCGCACCTCCTCCAAGTTAAAACACTTCAAAAACTTAAGTAGATTATGAGAAATGTTCAAAAAATCTACCTATGTTTGAAACTGCCTTCTTGTAGAGTCGACTTTGACCACTGCAACTTTTAACACATGGTTCTCCCAAAGTACAATTTGTTTAAGCAAATGCTTTTAGCCATAGATGGCTTACCTTCCAACTTAGATTTTGACTCCTCATTCTTGCAAAACTTTACACTGTGCACTGAGAACTGACCATTTCTTTGACCATCAGAATTGCACCTGTTCAGAAGACACTCTATACTTTCTCACATATGAATGTTCCTACACAAAATTCTCTTAGCCTGTTTGCAATTGGACTCTCAAAATTTAACCATAGATAGATTAACTATGGAATTAAATGTGTACAAAAGGATTTTTGATAAAATCAAACACAGAAGGAGAACTAGAGAAAAGATCGATGCGCAATTCTCTGAACATTCTTTCTATTCAACTTTTCATACATCTGATGGATGATACTTTAACTACACATCATCTATTCATCTATATTTCATCTCTCTCTCTCAATACGATCATATAATCGTATATATATATATATATATATTCATATGAGTGTTGATTCGTCATTACTTCAAGTATATTGAAGTATTTACAAAACTAATGTACATATGTTTGAAGAACTTTGCTTCCTGAATCTTCACTTTACTTCATGAAGTTGAACTTCAATCTTTTCTTCATATCTTCACTTCTAGACTTCATATAATCACCAAATGATTGTCCTGCTCCAACAGCTCCCCCTCAATCATCAATTGTGATTACCTGCATCTTCTTTATTCCTGCCATATCTTTAAACCTCTGCAACTTTGGTCCATCCAAGCTTTTTGTCATCATATCTGCAAGTTGATCTTTTGTAGGAGTATACATAACTTCTATTTCTTTATCAACCACCTTCTCTCTCAAAAAATGATACTGAATCTCAATATGTTTAGTTCTAGCATGGAATATAGGATTTGCTGCCAAATATAAAGAACTCATATTGTCTCCACAAATGATAGGAGTACTCTGAACAATATCAAAACTCTTCATAAGAGTCTTTAACCATATTACTTCCTTTGCAACTTCTACCATGCCTTTGTATTCTGCTTCTGTACATGATAAAGCAACTGTATGTTGCTTCTTAGAGCACCAAGAAATTAGCTTGTCTCCCACATAACACAAATATCCATGTGTTGATCTTCTATCATCAGAATTACCTACCCAATCTGCATCACTGTATATCTTGACTCTTGTATCTGAAGTAAATCCATAATACAGACCTTCTTTAAGTGTGCCCTTGATGTACCTAAGTACTCTTTGTCCTGCAATCCAATGTTCCTTTCTAGGACAATGCATGAATTGAGATAGAACTCCAACTGCATATGATAAATAAGGTCTTGTTAATGTAGCATAATTAGGCTACCCACCAAACTCTGATAGAGCTTCATATCTTTGAATTCTTCTCCTCCGTATCTACTCAATCTATGATTCACTTCCATTGGAGTTGGTGCTATCCTGCAATCTTCCATTTTAAATTCGATTAGCAAATTTTTCAGATACCTTTCTTGAGTTACATATACTCCATGTTGAGTATATGAAATCTCCATTCCCAAAAAGAATGACAAATTTCCCAAATCACTGATTTTGAACTCTTTCTCCATCTACTTCTTAATCATGTGTATACCTTTGTCATCTGTTCCTGTAAGTATTATGTCATCAACATAAATACAAACATAAATAAATCCATCCTCACTTGCTTTAACTAGCAAGCTACTATCTGCCTTTGATGCTTGAAATCCAAGTTCCTTTAAGAACTTTACAAGCCTATAATTCCATGCCCTTGGGGCCTGCTTCAACCCATACAAAGGTCTCTTGAGCTTACACACATAATTTGGATACACTTGATCTTTGAAACCATTTGGTTGTTCCATATAAACTTCATCTGAAATATAACCATTCAAAAAAGCATTCTTCACATCTAATTGAGACAATTTCCAACCTTTGCAAGCAGCAATTGCTATGAGAGTCCTTATGGTTGTCATCTTTGCAACAGGACTATAAGTTTCATCATAGTCCACACCATATGTCTGTGCATATCCCTTTACAACAAGCCTGACTTTGTACCTAGATATACTTCCATCTGCAAACCTTTTTGTTTTATAGACCCATTTACACCCAATGATCTTCTGACTATTTGGTTTAGGAACCAAATCCCAAGTCTCATTTTCCATCAATGCACCATATTCCTCCTGCATAGCCTTTTCCCAATTCTTCTTCCCTTTGGCTTCATCATATGTGGATGGATCTTCATCTGCTTTATACATGTAAGCATAATCTTTAGCAGTCAAGAATGAAGTATCATAGCTATACCTTGTAGGTTGGCATTTGTGCCTAGATGAGCTTCTGAGTTCTCCACTTCTTGAAGTTTCTGGCTCATCACATTCTGGATCAAACCTTGGCACTTCTTCAACTTCAACCTGTACTTCATTGTTCTCCTCTTCATCAAATATTTGAACCTTTGATTTACCTTTCTTTTGATTCACAACTTCTTCAACATCTGCATGAACATTAAGTGTACCTGAATACCAAGTACCTTGCTCATCAAATGTAACATCCGTAGACACAAGGAATTGCTTTGTGGATGGACTCCACAACCTATAACCCATCTGCTTGTCATCATAGCCAATGAATACATACTTCTCTCCTTTAGGTTCCAATTTATGCCTCAATTGAGATGGCACGTATGCATATGCCAAGCATCCAAATATTTTACAATGATCCAAGGTAGGTCTCTTACCCCACCAAGCTTCATATGGTGTCATACCCTGCAAAGCTTTACATGGTAACCTATTGACCAAATATGTGGCTGTATTTACAGCCTCAACCCACAAATAATTTGGGCAATTTTTCTCCTTCATCATGGATCTTGCAAACTCAACAAGAGTTCTATTTCTTCTCTCTGCTACACCATTTTTTTGAGGAGAATACCTGCAAGTAACCTCTCTCTTTATACCTGCATTCCACAAATAATCACTGAACTCATTAGAAAAATACTCTCCACCTCCATCTGACCTTAGTCTCTTCAACTTTTGACCTGTAATTCTTTCTGCATATGCATGATAGTGTTTGAATGTATTAAACACTTCTGACTTGTCTTTGATCACATAGATTGTGATCCATCTGGTAGCATCATCAACATATATGACATAATATCTTGAACTATTTATACTGAAATCTTTTGAAGGACCCCACACATCTGTATGTACCAATTCAAGTCTTTTTGAATACATAAAACCATGCTTATTATATGGTTGCTTATGAGCCTTACCTAACTGACATGCTTCACATCTATATGTCATGTGTTGACCTGCAACATTAGGCAATCCAAGCACTGAACCATTCTTAGCCATTTCTTTGATACCTATTTCATTAAAGTGTCCAAGTCTTTTATGCCAAAGATCCAATTCAGACACCTTTTGCTCTCCATATGTGAACATAGAGCCTTCCTTCCTTCTTCCCTGTAACAATTTGTTTATACCCTTGACTAGGGTCTTCAACATAAACTCCATCATTAGTGAACCTTACCTCATATCCTGTTTCCACAATTTGTCCTACACTAAACAAGTTCTTTGGAATTGTAGGAACATACAAAACCTTATTCAAGAGAGTACTTCCATCTTTGGCTTTAACTGAGCCAATTGACTTTACTTTGTGCTTTGTATTATCACCTGTTTGAACTGTGTGATTAATTGCCTTATGATCTAGATCAGTCATCAAAGCAATATTTCCACTCAGATGATTGCTACATCCTGAGTCAATATAAAATACTCTCATGTCTTCATGTGAGGCTTCACATGTTGCATTCATAATAAGAGTTGAATCTTCTTTTTGATCTCATGCATAATTATAGTAGGTGTTATTGTAGGATTGATTTTGGAAGTTTCTTCCTCCACTTCTTCCAAAAGAATTCCTATCGCCTCTACCTCTGAAGTTTCCTCTCTGATATCTGCCACCTCTTCCTCTTTGATTAAAGTTCTGATTAAAATTACCATTGCTTTGATTATTATGCCAACAATCATGAGATAGATGATTGGTCTTACCACATATCCAACAAGCTCATTATCTTTGTTATTTTTGCCTCTTCCTCTACTTCTGCCACTTCCTCTTCCTCTTAGGAAGTTTGCTTGACTTGGAGTACCTTCATGTTCAACTGATTGTTGCTTTCCTTTGCTAGATTTCTTCTTGTCTTTAGAATACATTGCATGACGTGCACTCTTATCAACATCTCCTTTGATATCATTCTCAAAATTTAGCATATGTCCTAACAATTGATTCAAATTAGGAGTGAAATGATCTAATGAAAGTTCTGTAGACAAAATAAAAGGCTTCCACTTCTCATCTCCTCTTAGCCCTGTGAGAATTTATCTTACCAACTTATCTTCTTCAATATCTTCATCTGTGACCTCTCGGGTCCATATGTAGCATCCTACATCTTTGATTTGCCTTTGTTCTTCCATAGCTTTAGTCTTTCCAAGTCTTCTAGGTCAATCTCCGAATCACTTTCTTCAATCTGCTTTGGCTCCTTTGGTTGAAGTGATGGAAAATCTTCATCCAAGTCATAAGGCAGCTTCACTTTCCTGTCAACATCAAACCATGATTTGTTTTCATCAAAAATTACATCTCTACTCACAGAAAATCCTTTATTGGTTGGATTGTACAATCTATATGCTTTTTGGTTTTGGTCATAACCAATGAATACACACTTCTCTGCCTTGGGATCCAATTTCCCTCTTACTTGAGAAGGAATGTGAGCATAGGCTAAGCATCCAAAGATTTTACAATGCTCTAGACTAGGTCTTCTTCCACTCCACACTTCATATGGAGTGGTTCCATCTAGTGGCTTAGATGGAAGTCTATTTATGAGATATGTGGCTGTAGACACAGCCTCTGCCCATAGGTAGTTTGGCAATCCCTTTTCGTTGAGCATGGGCCTTGCAGCTTCGACAATAGCTCTGTTCCTCCTCTCTGCTACACCATTGAGTTCGGGTGTATACCTTGTAGTGACTTCCCTTTTAATGCCTCTTTCATGCAAGAAGGCATCAAATTCAGAAGAGAAGTATTCTCCTCCACCATCTGATCTGAGTCTTTTCAAAGTCCTACCTGTTTGGTTTTCAACAAGAGTAATATACTTCTTAAAGCAATTAAACACTTCATCCTTGTGCTTCATGAAAAACAGAATGGTCCACCTGCTACAATCATCTATGAAAGACACATAATATCTTGAGCCTGATATAGATGGCTCCTTACTTGGACCCCACACATCCGTGTGCACTAGATCCAAAGGATTTTGATACATATATCCTTTCTTATTGAAAGGTTTTCTATGAGCCTTCCCGAGTTGACAAGCTTCACACTTATAAATCATGTGTTGCCTTGTGATATTAGGCAAACCAAGTACACTTTGGTCCCTGCAAATTTGTTTGAGTGTCCTCTCACCAATGTGAGCAAGCCTTTTGTGCCATATCTCCAACTCTGTTAGAGTTTGAGATCCATAGCTAAACAAAGCTATGTTCTTTGTATCTTCCACTTCAAAAGTGAAAAGCCTTCCTGTCTTTTCTCCTTTGGCAATCCTTTGAAAGCCTTGCCTTGGGTCTTCAACATATGCACCAGATCGGTTGAATCTAACTTGCAATCCTTTTTCAACAATCTGTCCAACACTTATTAAATTTTTGGTAATTGTAGGGACATACAAGACTTTGCTTAAGAGGTTCATATTCCCATCTAATGTCTTCACATTACCTATCTTCTCCACTGGGTGCTTTGTGTCATATCCTGTCTGCACTTCATGCTTGTTATGAGGATCTTCCAAATCAGAAGTAAAGCCACATTTCCTGCTACATGGTTTGAGCATCCTGAATCAATGTAAAATATGTGATCATCATCCTTACCCTTCTTCACTGATAGATTCATAATCAATAATGAATCTTCTTGACTTTGGTCCTCTTCATAGTTATTGTAGCCTCTTCTTCCTCTATGGCCACTTTGATAGTTGTTGTTGTTGGAATTGTTGTTGTAGTAGTTGTTGTTGTAGCCTCCATTGTACCTACCTCTATTTGATCCATAGCCACCTCTATTAAATCCTCTTCCTCTTGAGTTCCTCAGGTTCCTGAAACATTCTTCAGTAGTATGATTAGAAAAGCCACATATATTGCAAGGTTGAGATGATTGGAATCTCCCCCTGCCTTGCTTTCCCCCTCTACCTCTTCCTCTAGCTCTTCCTCTACCTGCAAAGTTTTCTTGGAAAGAGCTACCTTCATCTTCATTCTTCCTATTCTTTGACTTGTCCTTGACCTTAGCTTTATCAAAATATAAGGCAGAAGTTTGATTACCTCTTGAGGACTCACCACCTTTGCTAATCTTTGCTTCATGAGTGAAGAGTCGGCCCATGAGTGTGTTGAGGTCGGGTACATGCATATCCATGTATAAATCCATGGCTGTTGTGAATGACTCCCACTTGTCGTCTGCTTTGATTCCATTTATGATTTGTCTAATGATTTGCTCCTCTTCAATTACCTCTCCAATGCTTCCAAGTTGGTCGGAAATCTCCTTCATCTTTGTGACATAATCAGTCACATTTTGCTTCGGGCTTTTCTTCATTGTTGTGAACTCCATCCACAATTGGTTCTTCCTTGCTCGAGTGTTGGAAGAGAAGAAAGAAGCAAGTGCCTTCCAGGTCACTCTTGATGTCTTGCATCCCTTGACATGAGGTAAAAGAAAATCAGAGATTGAGTTTAGAATATAGGACCTTGCAAGTGCATCCTTCGAACACCAATTCGAAAGTCCTTCCACTTCTTCATGTGATGGTTGCCCTTTGTTCCTCATGGTTGGCATTGCTTCATCTCCGGATATGAATCCATATAGATTCCTCCCTTGAAGGTAAGCCTCCATCCTTAGAGACCATGCCGGGTAGTTGTTGGATACAATTTGTCAATTGTTGATGGAAATCCATCTCCCATGTTGCTTGACTATGCTCTGATACCATTGTGAAGAGAGATGGTGAATGCAATCCAAAGATGAGTAGGTGCTGCTACAACCAGCTTCACACCATCCAACTGAGACTTCCGAGTTGATTAGTAGACCCTTTTAGCTTCCTAAATCCACCAAAATATCAGCCAAGTACTTTGAAACATGTATCCCAAAAGTTTAAGTCAAGACAGACTAGTTGCAAGATGACTAGCTCCCAAAACTTGCTATTTTTGGACATACACCTGCTAGAAAAATGAACAGTGCTCTCAACCTAGTAAGAATTAGATAAATTCCTTTTGGGCATAGCA
>CM035441.1:115898749-115958749 GCA_020310875.1 Ceratopteris richardii | reverse complement strand
AATTACAAACTTGTAAAGTTCTTGAAGGAACTTGGTTTTCAAGCATCAAAGGCAGATAGTAGCTTGCTAGTCAAAGCAAGTGAAGATGGATTTATGTTTGTATTTATGTTGATGACATAATACTTATAGGTACAGATGACAAAGGTATTCAAAATCTTAAAATACAAATGGAGAAAGAATTCAAGATCAGTGACTTGGGAAATTTCTCATATTTCCTAGGAATGGAGATTATATATACACAACATGGAGTATCTGTAACCCAACAAAGGTATTAGAAAAATCTGCTATCCAAATTTAAAATGGAAGATTGCAGGATAGCACCAACTCCAATGGAGGTGAATCACAAGTTGAGTAGGTATGGAGGAGAAGAACTCAAAGACATGAAGTTCTATCAGAGTTTGGTGGGTAGCTTGATTATATGCTACATTAACAAGGCCTGACCTATCATATGCAGTTGGAGTTTTATCTTAGTTCATGCATTGTCCTAGAAAGTAACATTGGATTGCAGGTCAAAGGGTGCTTAGGTACATCAAGGTCACACTTAAAGAAGGTTTGTAGTATGGGTTTACATCAGATACAAGGATCAAGATTTATAGTGATGCAGATTGGGCAGGTAATTCTGATGATACAAGATCAACACATGGGTATTTGTGTTATGTGGGAGATAAATTGATTTCTTGGCATGCTAAGAAGCAACACACAGTTGCTTTATCATCTACAGAAGCAGAGTATAAATGGCTGAAGCTACAAAGGAAGTGATATGGTTGAAAACTCTTATGAAGAGTTTTGATATCATTCAGAGTACTCCTATAATTTGTGGAGACAACATGAGTTCTTTGTATTTGGCAGTTAAACCTGTGTTTCATGCCAAGACCAAACATATTGAGAGATTCAATATCATTTTCTCATAGATAAGGCTGTTGATAAAGAAATAGAAATCATGCATACTCCTACAAAAGATCAACTTGCATATATGTTGACAAAGAGTTTGGATGCACCCAAGTTGTAGAGGTTTAAAGATATGGCAGGGATAAAGAAGATGTAGGTAATCGCAATTAAAGATTGAGGGGGAGCTGTTGGATCAGGACAATCATTAATTGATGAAATACAATGACGATTGAAGAATGAAGATGGAGAAAAGAAAAAAGGATGGAGTATGAAGGAAAGAGGAAAATCAAAAGATAGTGATTTGTATATACATGCACATTAATTCTACTTATGGTTTGTAATGGTGACGAGTTTGTACCTATATGCTTATATATATTAGTATAGAGTTGGGATATATATGAGAGAAGATATGTAGAACAAGACTAGATGAGTAGAAGAAGAAAATGTATGATGAATGTATAAGACTCATCAATCATATGTTTTTCATGAAAACTTCTGAAACTTGTGTCATAATCTTTTCTCCATCTCTCCTTCTGTGTTTGATCATTTCAGGAATCCTTTTGTAGATGGCTAAGTTTATAGTTAATGCATCTATGGTCAAGATTTGAGAGCCTAATTGTAATCAGGCTAAGAGAATTGTGTGTAGGAACATTTGTATGTGAAGAAGTTATGAGTGTCTTCTAAAATAATCGCAATCTCGATGATCAAAGAATTGACCATATCTCAATGCATAGGGTAAAGTTTTACACAAATGAGGATTCAAAATCTAAGTTGGAAAGTAACCCATCTATGGCTAAAAGCGCTTGAATAAACGAGATCTAGTTTGGGAGAGCCATGCATTAGAAGTTGCAAGTGTCAAAGTCGACTATACAGAAGTACAGTTTCAGACATAGGTACATTGTTTGAATCATATCTCAATAATTACTCAATATTTTGAGATATTTTAACTTGGAGAAGGTGCGCAATCTTCAGACAACACCTTATACAAAGTTTCATTAGAAATTTTACACATTTGATCAGTTAATGGATGAATTAAGTGCAGCAGACTTCCCTGTGTAAAGACTTTCTTCACAGTTAGCTAAAGTCTTGGTAATTTGGCATTGGTCTTCTAAAATTGATTGAGGTTTTGAGTTATTCTTGATATAGAGGGGCTCTAACATAAAGTATAGCTTATCTTTTGGGGATTAACACTCTCCATCAAGATAGCTACTAACTAGAACTGCTCAAGCTTGAGTAATACACTCTCTTGTTGATAAAAGGCCTCTTTACCTTTCTTTGGTGCAAGGTGAGATCTTCTTGACAAGGCATCTGACTAACGTTGCTGGTGTCCTAAATGGTATGTAATGACAAAGTCAAACCTAGATAAAAGTTACTATATCGAGATTGCCTTCTATTGAGGATGTAGCTAGTCATGAAGTACTTCAAATTCTTATTATATCTATATGCAGTAACTTTATGGGCTCCTCCTCCTAGATGATGATGCCAAATATCAAATGCACCCACTATTGTAAGAAGTTCTTTGTCATGGATTTCATAATTAATCTCTATAGGGGAGAATTTGCTTGAGTGATATGCAACTTGATGTAGGTGTCCATCATCTCCATGCTGGGATAGAATGGCCCCTAAGGAAAAGTTTGATGCATCTATCTCTAGGAAGAAAGGCTTGGTAGGATCAAGATGAACTATAATTGGAGTAGTGATGAATGTTGATTTCAGGTCTGGAAGGCTTTTTCTACTTCTTTGGTCCATGAGAATTTTGTATTTCCTATAGCTTTGTGAGAGGTGTCACTATCTTGGAGTAATCTCTAATGAATATCCTATAAAAATTGGCAAACCCTAAAAAACATTGTACATCTCAAACAAATGGTGGTTGCCAATCCACAATTTTCTCGATCTTATTAGGGTCCATAAAGGTTCCTTTCTCTCAAACAATGTACCCTAAAAACTCCACTTCTATTTGATGGAAAGATCACTTCTCCAATTTTGCATATAAACCTTTTTCTCTTAGTTTCTCTAGGACTATATTTACATGACATTTGTGATCTACTAGATTTTTTGAGAATATCAAGATATCATCATGGTAAATTACCACAAAAGCATGTAAATACTCTTGAAAGATATCATTCATCATGTGATGAAAGATCGTTGGAGAATTTGTGAGACCAAATGGCATAACTACATACTCAAAATGCCCATGCCTTGTTCAAAAATTTGTCTTCCATTCATCTCCTTCTCTAACTGTGACAAGATTTTAAGCTCCTCGAAGGTCAATCTTTGTGAAGAAATTTGCTTTCCCAAGGCATTCCAAGAGCACTGATATGATTGGTAGTGGGTGTATGTTCTTTATAATTACTTTATTCAACCCACTGTAGTCTACACACATTCAGAGAGTCTCATCCTTCTTCTTTACAAATAGGATAGGGGCTCCTACAAGAGACTTTGAGTGTCTCATGAACCCCTTGGCTAGATTCTCATCAATATTCTTACAAAATAATTTTGTAAGTTCCTCTAGGGATAGTCTATAGATTGGCCACAATGATGGTTGTGCTCCCTCTTGAAGTTCTATGGCACAATAATCAGGTATGTGCTCGAGGTGGATATTTGCATTCTTCTTCTCAAAGACATCTTAAAAATCTTGGTACTAACTAGGTAGCTTTCTTGGACTCTTGAGCTACTACGACATAGATCATATATGTTGGTTCCTTCCTTATTTGCATGCATGAAGGCTTTGGCTCGTACATATGGTTGTCTCTTCTAGATTTCTCGATGAGTGGTTTTATTCTTCTCCTAATGGATGTCAGTATTATGTTTCTTTAGCCAAGGCATTCCAATGATAGCAGGACTTCCTGGAATTGATATTATGTTGAAACATATGTGGGAATCATGGTCACTAAGGTGTACTCTTAATGGTGTGGTTTCCATGGTAATATTCCCATATGCTATAGGTATTCCATCTACTACTTCAGCTACTACTCTTTTGTTCTTTTGAAGTATTGGAATCATGTGTTTCTTAACCAGACCTTCATCGATGAAACATGAGGAGGCTCTTGAATCTACTAGGGCTGCAAGGAAAAGGTTCTTCTTAAGCATGATTAACTTGACAGTGGCAATACAGGTTTGTTGTAACATCAAGCTTACACTATGCTTGAGGTGGATTTTTTCTACTTCGTCAAACCATCAAGTGGAATGTACCAAAGATATCCCTTGAAGGGTTCTTCAACAATATTTATTTTTATGGTATTTTCATAAGATTTTTTCATGGATCATTTACAAATGTAAAATCCTAGAGCTTTAAACTTGTAAAAGGAGAAAAGGAGAGATCAAATTCCATGAATTTGAGTGGTTGAGCTTGAAAATCAATCAATCACCAAAAAGTAGATCATATTAGACCTTCACTTTTCCTAGATTGTAGGAAAGTGAATTGATTCTCTTCAAGAAACTATCATGCCCTGATTTGAAATAAAAATCCACTTGTAGAAGTCATGAAGCACTTCAAGAGTATATATAAATACTTCAAATCACTTGTACATTAGATTGAAGCAATATACATACACTTTGGGCCATCATTGTGTTGCATCTTCATTTCTCTATACCATCTTCTTGAAAAATAGTGAGCTTGTAGAAGTTGCTTCTCTCTCTATAGAGCTTAAAATTGGATGACTCAACATTTATTAGAAAGTCTAGTATCTAGTTTAAAAATTTTCATAGCATTTGGTTTAGTGGATTGTGAGAAATCTCAATTTTTAGTTTCTTTGGGTCTATCTCTACACAGCCCTAAAAAATTAGGGGTACCTCTGTTGAGTGTTAAGTTCAATCTAGAAGCATATCTTGATGGAGAGTGTTAATCTCCAAAAGAACAACCTACTCTTAAAATTAGAGCACCTCTATATCAAGAGTAAGTCAAAACCTTCACCAAGTTAGAGGATTAATACTCAATTATAAGGATCCTGAAAAATCTGTGAAGAGGATGATTCTACAGAAAGTCTGCTGCACTTATCTTTCTCATTGACTAAGCAAATGTGTAAAGTTTTTTATAAAACTTTGCATGGGGTGTTGCCTAAGGATTGCACACCTCCTCCAAGTTGAATTACTCCAAAAGATTCAGTAGATTTTGAGAAATCAACTTGACAAGTCACCTATATCTAAAACTGTACTTCTGAGAAGTCGATTTAGACACCTATAACTTCTAAGACATGGTTCTCCAAGAATAGAACCCATTTAAGCAAATGCTTTTAGCCACAAGTAGCTTACCTTCCAACTTAAAGATTGAGTGCTTGCTTGCTCAAAACTTTAAACTGTGGAGTGAGAAATGATCAAATCATTGACTTCAAATTTTGCGCCTGTTTCAGGAACCAGTGAACACTTCTTCACATACAAATGTTCCTACACATAATTCTCTTAGCCTGATCACAATTGGAAGCTAAAAATTTGTACAGAGGTCGATCATCTATAGAATTAGACTTGTACAAAAGCATTTCACAAAAGATCTGACACACGAAGAGAAAACTCAGAAACATCGGGCGCAAAAACTTTCATTTCTGAAGGAGTTTACAACTGAATGATGAGAGAGAGTTCAACTAACTTCTCATATGTCTAATGACTCTTACAGCTTCTCATTTCTCTATTCTCGTGCTCTCTCCCATTTGCCCCGACACTTTCATAGCATATATATACAAAAATTTACAACCTTATGACTTCTTAAGACATAATTGAACTATCTGTACATATGTGTAAATCTCTTCCTCTTCTGAATGTATACTTCTTCCTTGCTTCATAACTTGAATCTTTCCTTCAAATCTTGACTTCATTTGCATGTCAAAACATCAATTGGTGATTGTCCTGCACCAACAGCTCCCCCTCAATCATCAATTGAGGTTTTCTCTATCTTCTTTATGCCTGCCATGTTTTTGAACTTCTGTAGCTTTGGTCCATTCATGCAGGAAGAATATGATGCATTGATGGAGAATCAAACATGGGATTTGGTTCCAAAACCAAATAGCCAGAAGATCATTGGATGTAAGTGGGTCTACAAGACAAAGAGGTTTGCAGATGGAAGTGTGTCTAGGTACAAAGCTAGACTTGTTGTGAAAGGGTTTGCTCAAACATATGGTATTGATTATGATGAGACTTATAGTCCTATGGCAAAGATGACAACCATCAGAACACTCATAGCAATTGCTGCATGTAGAGGTTGGAAATTGTGTCAATTAGATGTGAAGAATGCCTTTTTGAATGGTTATATTTCAGATGATGTTTTCATGGAGCAACCTCAAGGATTCAGAGATGGAAGGTATCCAGATCATGTGTGTAAGCTCAAGAGAGCTTTATATGGCTTGAAGCAGGCCCCAAGGGCATGGAATTATAGGCTTGTAAAGTTCTTAAAGGAACTTGGATTTCAAGTATCTAAGGCAGATAGTAGCTTGCTTGTTAAAGCAAGTGATGGTGGGTTCATTTACATGTGCATATATGTTGATGATATAATTCTTACAAGTACAGATGAGAAAGGCATTCAAAGCCTAAAGAAGCAAATGGAGAAAGAGTTCAATATCAGTGATTTGGGAGATTTGTCATACTTCTTGGGCATGGAGATTTCATACACTCAACATGGAGTGTATGTGACTCAAGAAAGGTATTTGAAGAACTTGTTAATCAAGTTTAAAATGAATGATTGCAGGGTAGCACCTACTCCAATGGAGGTGAATCACAAATTGAGTAGATATGGTGGAGAAGAATTCAAGGATATGAAGTTATATCAGAGTTTGGTTGGTATTCTTATCTATGCTACATTAAGTAGGCCTGATTTATCATATGCAGTTGGGGTTTTGTCCCAATTCATGCATTGTCCTAGGAAAGAACATTGGATTGCAGGTCAAAGAGTGTTGAGGTACATTAAGGGTACACTCAAAGAGGGTTTGTATTATGGTTTTACATCAGATACAAACATCAAAGTATATAGTGATGCAGATTGAGCAGGTAATCCTGATGATAGAAGGTCAACCTATAGATACATGTGTTATGTGGGAGATAAGTTAATCTCTTGGTGTTCAAAGAAGCAACATACAGTTGCTTTATCATCTACAGAAGCAGAGTACAAAGGCATGGTTGAAGCTGCAAAGGAAATAATACTCCCAATTTTCTTTACCCTTTGCCTCTTCATATGTAGAAGGGTCTTCATCTGCTTTTATCATGTAAGCATAATCTTTGGTAGCCAAAAAAGAAGTATCATAGCTATATCTTGTAGGTTGCCACTTGTGTCTTGATGACCTTCTAAGTTCTCCACTCCTTGAGGTTTCTAGTTTTTCACACTCAGGATCAAATCTTGGCATTTCTTCAACTTCAACCTGCACTTCATTATTCTCCTCTTCATCAAATATCTGTACCTTTGATTTACCTTTCCTTTGACTCACAACTTCTTCATCACCTGTATTAATATTGATAGTACCTGCATACCAAGTACCTTGCTCATCAAATGTAACATCCTTAGATACAATGAATTGTTTTGTGGATGGACTCCACAACCTATATCCCATCTTATTATCATCATAACCAATGAACACATACTTTTTAGCTTTAGGTTCCAATTTGTGTCTTAATTGTGATGGCACATATGCATATGCCAAACATCCAAATACTTTGCAATGGTCTAATGTAGGTCTCTTACCCCACCATGCCTCATATGGTGTCATACCCTGCAAGGCTTTACATGGTAGCCTATTGACCAGATAAGTGGTTGTATTTACAGCCTCAGCCCACAAATAATTTGGGCAATTTTTCTCCTTCATCATGGATCTTGCAAACTCAACAAGAGTCCTATTCCTCCTTTTTGCTACACCATTTTGTTGAGCAGAGTACCTGCAAGTAACCTCCCTTTTTATACCTGCATTCCACAAGTAATCACTGAACTCATTAGAGAAATACTCTCCCCCTCCATCTGACCTTAGTCTCTTCAACTTATGACCTGTAATTCTTTCTGCATACACATGATAATGTTTGAATGTATTGAATACCTCTGACTTATCTTTGATCACATAGATAGTGATCCATCTGGTAGCATCATCAACATAAATCACATAATACCTTGAACCATTGATAATGAAATCCTTTGATGGTCCCCACACATCTGTGTGTACCAACTCAAGCTTCTCTGAATACATAAAACCATGCTTGGAATAAGATTGCTTATGAGCCTTACCTAATTGACATGCCTCACATCTGTATGTCATATGTTGACCTGCAACATTAGGCAATCCAAGCACTGCACCATTGTTAATCATGTCTTTGATACCTCTTTCATTGAAATGTCCAAGCCTCTTGTGCCAAAGATCTAACTCAGAGATCTTATGTCCTCCATAAGTGAACAAGGCATGACCAACATTACCTTGAATCTTCAATGTGAACAATCTTCCTTCTTTCTTCCCTGAAACAATTTGTTTATACCCATTGCTAGGGTCTTCCACAAACACTCCTGCATTAGTGAACCTCACTTCATAACCTTTTTCAACAATTTGTCCTACACTTATCAGATTCTTAGGAATTGTAGGAACATACAAGACCTTACTCAATAAGGTGCTACCATCCTTGGCCTTTACTGATCCAATTGACTTCACATTGTGCTTTGTATTGTCTCCTGTTTGAACAACATGATTAGTCACCTTATTTTCCAAATCAGTCATCAATGCTATGTTACCACTCAGATGATTGCTACACCCTGAGTCAATGTAGAAGACTCTTTGGTCTTCACTTTGCCTTTCACAAGTTGCATTCATTAGCAATGTTGAATCCTCCTTCTGATCTGAAGCATAATTGTAGTAGGTATTATTGTATTGTTGACTTTGGAATCCTCTACCTGCATTTCTTCCAAAGTAACCCCTACTACCTCTACCTCTGAAATTACCTCTTTGATTTCTGCCACCTCTTCCTCTTGAATTAAAATTCTGATTATATCCACCATTACTCTGATTATTATGTCAACAATCATTAGCTAAGTGATTTGTCTTACCACAAATCCAGCAAGCTTTGACTCCATCTTTGTTCCTGCCTCTTCCTCTACCTTTGCCACCTCCTCTTCCTCTTAGGAAGTTGGCTTGACTAGTTGTGCCTTCATCTTCATTTGCTTGTTGCTTTCCTTTGCTATTTTTCTTCTTATCCTTTGAGTACATTGCATGACCTGTACTCTTGTCACTTTCACCTTTGACATCCTGCTCAAAGGTTAACATATGTCCTAGCAACTGATTCAAGTCAGGAGTAAAATGATCAAGTGATAATTCAGTGGACAAAATAAATGGCTTCCATTTGCCATCACCTCTCAAACCTGTGAGTACTTGCCTTACCAATTTATCCTCCTCAATGTCTTCATCAATAGCTCCTAATGCATCTGCAATGTCCTTCATTCTGGTTACATAATCTGAGATGGATTGAGAGGCCTTCTTCTTGAAAGTGGTAAATTCTGCCCACAAAGATGCCTTCCTTGACTTTGTGGTATTTTGGAAATGCTCCTCCAAAGCATTCCATATATCACTTGCACTTTCAAGACCTCTAATGTGAGGTAGCAAGTAGTCATTGACTGCCATATAGATAATGCTCCTAGCTTGAGCATCTCTCTTCATCCAATTCTTCAAATCTGACAATTCCTCCCTAGTTGGAACACTAGGATCTCTGAATTGAGGCTTTTCTTCTTCACCTGTAATGTAAGCTATCAAGTCTTTGCTCATAAGATGAGCTTCCATCCTCATTGACCATGCAGGATAGTTCTCTCTATCCAATTTCTTATCTGAAGAGAATCTCCCATCTTTTCTTCACCTGTGTATTGAATTCTTCAATCTTTATAAAGTATAAGGTTACCTTTACTTCGAATGACACTCCTTTTGAGTTCCTTGATATCATATGATCTCCTTCTCAAGCTTTATCCTCAAGCTTTCACCTTTTGAACCTTCAGATGTTGAATTCTTTGCACCTGTAGCAGTCGGGATCCTCCTTCCTTCAATTCTGATGCTTCCTGCTTTGATACCACTGATGGAGAGTGTTAATCTCCAAAAGAACAACCTACTTTTAAAATTAGAGCACCTCTATATCAAGAGTAAGTCAAAACCTTCACCAACTTAGAGGATTAATACTCAATTATAAGGATCCTGAAAAATCTGTGAAGAGGATGATTCTACAGAAAGTCTGCTGCACTTATCTTTCTCATTGACTAAGCAAATGTGTAAAGTTTTTTATAAAACTTTGCACGGGGTGTCGCCTAAGGATTGCACACCTCCTCCAAGTTGAATTACTCCAAAAGATTCAGTAGATTTTGAGAAATCAACTTGACAAGTCACCTATATCTAAAACTGTACTTCTGAGAAGTCGATTTAGACACCTATAACTTCTAAGACATGGTTCTCCAAGAATAGAACCCGTTTAAGCAAATGCTTTTAGCCACAAGTAGCTTACCTTCCAACTTAAAGATTGAGTGCTTGCTTGCTCAAAACTTTAAACTGTGGAGTGAGAAATGATCAAATCATTGACTTCAAATTTTGCGCCTGTTTCAGGAACCAGTGAACACTTCTTCACATACAAATGTTCCTACACATAATTCTCTTAGCCTGATCACAATTGGAAGCTAAAAATTTGTACAGAGGTCAATCATCTATAGACTTAGACTTGTACAAAAGCATTTCACAAAAGATCTGACACATGAAGAGAAAACTCAGAAACATCGGGCGCAGAAACTTTCATTTCTGAAGGAGTTTACAACTGAATGATGAGAGAGAGTTCAGCTAACTTCTCATATGTCTAATGACTCTTACAGCTTCTCATTTCTCTATTCTCGTGCTCTCTCCCATTTGCCCCGACACTTTCATAGCATATATATACAAAAATTTACAACCTTATGACTTCTTAAGACATAATTGAACTATCTGTACATATGTGTACATGTCTTCCTCTTCTGAATGTATACTTCTTCCTTGCTTCATAACTTGAATCTTTCCTTCAAATCTTGACTTCATTTGCATGTCAAAACATCAATTGGTGATTGTCCTGCACCAACATATCTCGCTTATTACTTGTACTCTTATGTGTTTTAGATAACCCTATGTATAACATTCCTCCAAAAGGAATTTTTCCAATTATAATTGTGCTTGCTCCTACGAGCATTTGAAGTTGATTGTTTCATCCAAAGATAGCAAGTTTTTTGAGCTACTCAATGTGCAAACCTATCTGTTCTGTATCAACTCTTCTCCTTGATTTCTGAAGTAAATAGTGGATTTTATTGCACTAATCACATACCCATAAGGTCTATTTGAGTCTCCAAAAGCTCGAGGGTTGGTCTTGTGCTGCTAAACTTCATCACTTGGCAACTCACTTTTCTACCTCCCACAAGAAGCTTGGAGCACAACACACAATACTGAATGTATTACCACTAGAATGTACAAAGATAAGTAACATGTTAGCACAATAGGCATATATACAAGGCGAGGAAAAAAACCTCTTAAAGATGGAAAAAAGTGCCCCAACGGTCCTAGTGAGTTCACACACATCACTACCTAAATATATCAACAAAACCCCCCTAGGAATGATGCAGTGAACAAGGAGCTCGCACTTATGTATAAGTGCCAAGCTATGTGGAATCAATCCACAAAAGGAAGTAAGCCCAAAGCTTTGTAGAAAGCTTCAAACTTCTCCCTAGAGCCTTTGTGAAAAGGTATGCAATGTTCTCTTGCATGGGCACATATGCCAACCTGATCCCAGCAGAGAACTCTCCCTGACAGAATGATAATGCACCTCAATGTGCTTAGTGCGAGCATGGAACACAGGGTTCCTCGCAATTTCCAATGCACTCTAATTGTTAGTGAAGATGATGGTGACAGAAGACTGACCAACACCCAAATTAGCCATAAGGCATCTGAGCCACACACAGTCAATAGTCAGTGTGAAAGCTTCCCTATACTCAACCTCATAAATGGAAGTGGCCATGAAGCAAAAGCAACTAGTGGACACATGTGTGTCATAGCAACTAGCTTAGTCAGAGTCAAAAAAAGCATGTAAATCTGGCGGTAGTGATCCCCCTTGGGATAAAACAATCCAAGTAGTCGGGTACCACTCAAGCAGCGAAAGATGTGCTTAACCGCTTGCCAATGTTTGACACCTAGGCAATGCATAAACCTACTCATCTGTGAGATAGCAAACTGAATATCTGGCCGAGTAATGCATAAGTTAAGCAAGCATCCAAAAGCCTATTGATAGAGAAGAGCATCAAATGCATCTCTAGCATCATGAAGACTCAATCATAAACCTGTCTCCATAAGAGTGGCAATAGGCTTATAGTCCTCAAGGCCAAAATGCTACAATAATGTATCAATATACTATGTTTGACACAAAGCTATTCTACCATCAACTTGCATAAACTAAATGCCCAGATAATAATGCAAGTGCCCCAAATCTGACGTCTCAAATGAGGCATGCAAATCAGCCTTAAAATCAACAATATGCTTCTCAATAGGACCAGTGAGCAGCATGTCATCAGCATAGACCACAATGATCAGAAGCACACCATTTGCACGCTTAACATATAAGGTGCTCTTAGTTGGATTGTTCACAAAACCATGTGCAATCAGATAGTCATGTATCTTTTCATACCAAGCACGTGGTGCTTGCTTTAAACCATATAATGCCTTCTCTAACCTGCACACCTGATTTTCATGCCCTTTTTGCACAAAGCCATGGGGTTGAAAAACATACACTTCTTCATGCAAGTCACCATTCAGAAATTAAGTTTTATTGTCTAACTGAATAGTAGTCATTTGGCATGTAGGTGCAAAGGTCTCATCAAAATCAATGCATCTTTCCTGCACATAAACCTTTGCAACAAGCCTAGTCTTATACCTATCAACTGTTCGATCAGGCTTATGCTTCAGCTTGTATACCCACTTAGTGCCAATGGCATTCTTGCTAGGGGGCAAGTCACATAAAGACCATGTACCATTTTTCATGATAGCATCATATTCTAATTGCATAGCAACCATGCAATTTTTAGAATTTTGTGTTTCATCAATGAAAGAGGCTCATGCTCATCACAAAGACTACAAGCAAACATAGCATAACAATCTGATGCAAAAAAGGCACTATGAGATCCTAAATGAGTATGATATGACAGAGGTACATCTAATTTGCTATCATGCAGAGTCTGCACCAGCCATTTTGGCATAGTTTTTGCCTCCTTAATATTAGCTCTCTCATCAACAAGTTCATCATGTAAATTTGCATCAGAAATGGAATGATTTTCATCATCACATGAAACCTATAGAGGCTGAGAAGTTTCCTCATTAGGATCAGCATTAGACTGTCCACCTCTAAAAAGAGGTAGCAAAGTATCGTACATGTCTTTCGAGCTAACAAATGTCTCCTTGGTACATGAAAGTAATGGCTGAATAACATCTTCCACAAAAACATCACGGCTAACCAGAATGTGTTTAGTCTATGGATGATACAAATGATAGCCTTTGATTTTAGAATTGTACCCAACAAAAATACATCTCACTACTTTATCATCCAGTTTCATACCATGTTGTTCAAGCACTAATGCATATGCCAAACAACCAAAAACACGTAGATTAGCAACAGATGGCTCGCAACCATGCCAAGCCTTATATGAAGTGGTAGACTATAGTGCTTTAGTGGGACACCTGTTAAGTACATATGTTGCACACATAACAACCTCAAGCCAGAAACTATGTGGTAAAGCCTGACTCTTGACCATACACCTCACCATCTCCATGAGTAACCTATTCTTCCATTCAGCAACTCCATTTTGTTGAGGTGTATATGGCACTATACACTAATGTTTTATCCCACATTCAGCCAGAAATGCATTAAATTTAGAAGACATATACCCCCCCCCCAGATCAGAATAGAGGGTGCCCATTTACATGCTGATAGATTTTTAGCCAAAACCAAAACTGTTTGAAGCACATAAAAACTTCGGACTTTGCTTTCAATGGATATACCCATGCATGCCTAGAAAAATCATCTATGAAAGTCACGAAGTAAAGATAATTCCCAAGAGAAGGTGTCTGCATAAGAGCATAAACATCACTATGAATGATATGCAATTTCTTAGTAACTCAAATTGAACCATCTTTTGGGAAGGAGGAAAATTGCATTTTGCCCAAAATACAGCCTTCACATACATGTTTACCAGGTGCCTCAAGTTTGGGCAAAGAGGACACCATTTCAGATTTTTGCAAGCATAGAAAACTAGCAAAATTCAGATGATCAAAGCATGCATGCCAAAGCTTTGCATCTAACATAGCATGAGAATCATGTATTGCACATGATGAATCATTCACAAATTTTTCATAGTCTATGAGCTTATACAACCCACGATATAGAATGCCAGAAGTAATAATCATGTCCCCATTTGACAGATCATGAACTGTACATCTGTCATCAACAAATTTCACAACCAAGCCAATCTTGGATAAAGCTAAAACTTATAACATATTCTTCTTGATCCCTAGCACAAATAAAGCATCTGACAATGTAAAAGAACTACCATCAGCAGTAGTCAGAATGATCTTACCAATCCCATAACAGGATAAGAGGAGTTGTTGGCACATGTGATAGTATTCCCTGTAGGGGCGAGCTCAAGTGAAGTGAAGAAATTGCACTGTGAGGTGATATGTTTGGTTTCCCAACTATCAAAGTACCAAACATCTGAGTATACTACAGACATACACTCCTCATGAGAAGATGGGTCAAAACTTTAAACAATAGTAAATGCTCATTCTTCATTCTGCACAAGATTAGAAGACTTTGTTTTCAGTGTAGAGGTCTCTGCAACAACCATTCTAGCCTCTTTTTCCTTTGCCTCTTTTGCTATTAGTTTTCGATAGTTCTTTATGACATGATCGTTTCCTTTATAGTACTTGCAAAAGAATTAGTTATTTTTTTATTTCTTCTCATCTTTGTCTTCCTTCTTTGAATGTGCGACATTTGTAGATTTCTGCTTACTAGTAGATGAGCTCCATTTACCTTTGCCCTTTTGACTAGCCAGGAAAGCCTGGTCTGCAACACGCATAATGGACTTATTCTGTCTAGATTGATCTTCCTACAACAAAACAGAGACTAACTCTTCAAATGTCAAGGCATTTGGATTGCCTTTCATCATCAAATGAAGAGTAGAAGCAAAACTCTGATATGAATCAGGAAGACCATTCAGAATGGTTTTCACAAGTGAACTATCTGGTATAAATCAACTGTTCATTCAAGTATTTGATCTTTGTTAGAAAACTATCCATAGAATCACCTTCATTCATGTGCTCACCCTCCAATTGTTTTTGGAGGTAAGCAACACGAGCCTCATTCCTTGCCTGGTATAAAGTGGTAAATGTATCCCAAACATCCTTTGTTATTCTGTAAGAGTGAATGTGAGGAATAATGGCACGTTTGACAGACAAGGCTATCAATGCATGTGCGTGAGCATCTCTTCCATCCCAATGAATTTGCTCTATAGTAGGTGTAGCAGGAATTGCAACACAAACATGTATCTAAAGAATATCAGCATCTTCAATGCCATCTGCATCAGCTTCAATACCTCTATTTGCAGGTGTAATAGGACGTTTTTCAACACCCTGCACAATATTCCACAGTCCTTTTGTGACCAATACATGATGCATCATATAATCCCATAATGGTAATTTGTACCATCCAACTTATCCTCAACAACCAACATACAAAATACGTCACTACTTTCAGTCATGGACATTGACTAAAATACCCTGATGTAGAAAAATGGTTGTATCTAAAAATGTTGAAAAGAACTACCCTATCAAGTTTTGTTAAACTTGTAGCAGAATTGAGACGCTTATACTGGAAAACCAAAATTTGCATATATCTTTGGTAGAAAAAGATGAAATAGCCTACACAAGCACTATGATAGTGCATTTGGAGGCCGAAATGAGCTCAGATCGCGATTTCGATACACAAAGAGAAGCCATTTTGATCTTTGAATCACCCGGAGTATGCTCACTAATTTTCATGTGTTTCTGAGATTGCGACTAGAGGAGTGTCGACGATGCCCTAGATGAAGCGACAACCTGCTCTGATACCAATTGTTGGAGTTAGATGTTTGCTGAAGCACGTGAGCAACACAAGGAAGAAGGAGAAGCTTGGAGCACAACACGTATTACTAAATGTATTACTACTAGAATGTACAAAGATAAGTAACCCATTAGGGTAATAGGTGTATATACAAGCTGGGAAAAAAAAAAACCTCCTAAAGAGGAAAAAAAGTGCCTCAACGGTCCTAGTGTGTTCACATCACTACCTAAATATATCAACAACTTGATGTATTATCCAACTTCAAATTCTGATCTAATGGCATAGAAATTGGCTTGCAATCAGCCATACCATACTTTTGCACCATACTCAAGGCATATTTCTTTTGTCACATCCATATAATTGTTTTTGTATGTATAAACTCAATGCCCAAAAAATAGCGCAACACACCAAGATCTTTCATCTCAAATTCCTACATAAGGAGTTGCTTTAACTCTTTAATGCTTTCTTTGTAATAACCATCGACAATCATTTGCATCACACATAGAAAATCCAATGGCGATTAAATAATCTGCAAATCTTACATGCCAAGCACGATGGGCTTGTTTAAGCACATACAAAGCCTTTTGCAACCTGCAAACATATTCTAGGTGCTTTGAATCCTCATTTCCTTCTGGCTGGTCCATGTGTAATTCCTCTTGCAACTCACCATGTAAAAAAGCATTCTTCACGTCCATCTGATGCAAATGTTGTAGCTAATGCAACAAGTGCTATGACAATATACATTTTCACTATAAGAATGAAAGTTCCCTCATAATCAAAGTCATATGTCTGTGCATATACTTTTGCTACCAACTTTGCTTTATACCTACTTATGCTACCATCAACATTGTGCTTTACCTTGTAAACCCACTTGCAACCTATGGGTTTCTTTCCTCGTGGCAATGGAACCAACTTCCATGTTTCATTTCCATAAAGTGCAGCCATCTCCTCATCCATAGCTTTCTCCCAATTTGCATCCAATTGCATCTTCAAAACAAGAAGGTTCAACATTTTGTATTACCTTGTTCATGTAGGCACAATGACAAGCCATGTAACTATCACATGTTAGTCGCTGCATTGAATTCCACATCCTCCCAGATCTTCTTGGTCCTAGGTCACTTCTGCTTGTTGTGTCATCTACATATTCCTTTCTTACTCCTAGAGTCTTCACAAAGGGCAATCCAAGTTCCTCATCAATGCTCTTTTTTGAACTACTTGAATATCCATCAATGTCTTCAAAACTTATAGATCTTTTATTACCAACATAAACCTTTTGTTTACCTTTTTTGGATGTAACCAATGAATTTGCTGGATAGAAGTTTCCATGCAAGCTTCAACTCCATGGATTTGAGTTGGAACTATTGCTTGGTGCACATGATGTCCACTCAAAACTTGAGATTTTGCACTCAAGTTTTCAACATCTCTACTTACCTTCACCTGTCGTATGAGTGGGTTGTAACATTTATATTCCTTTTGCTCAAGGGAGTACCCAATGAAGATACATTTTTTTGCTTTTGGATCAAGCTTCATCCTCAACTCATCTGGAACATGTACATATGAAATATAACTGAATACTTTCATATGTGATAAATTTGGCTTTTTACCTGTAAACTTCTCTTCAGGTTTAACTTTATGTACAACAACAATCGGAGTCCTATTCATGACGTATACAATAGTATGGATAGCTTCTGCCCAATAACAATGAGGTAATTTTTCTCAACCATCAAGGCTCTTGCTATTTCTACAATATGTCTATTTTTGCATTTAGAAATGCCATTCTATTATGGTGTGTACCTACATGAAAACTGCCATCGAATTTCATGACTTTTTAGAAAGCTACTTAACTCATTTGACATGTATTCACCTCCTCCATCAGATCTCAATGTCTCAATATACTTCCCTATTTTCTTTTCCAGCATAAGCTTAAAATTTTGGAAGTGAGTGAACACCTCACTCTTATATTTCATGAAATACATCCATACTTTCCATGTATAATCATCAATGAAAGTGACATAAAATTTGCATCTGCCCATAGATGTGGTCTTTGTGGGACCCCAAACATCTGTATGTATTATTTCTAGCACATTCTCACTAACATGCTTGTCATGCAAAAATGATGCCCTTGATTGTTTACCAAATTGACATGCTTAACATACCTTTTGCATCTCTGCAACCTTGAAATTTGGTAGATTCCATTGAGAAACTCCTTTGACTACATCAACTTCAACCTCTACAAATTTGCATGTCTAGGTTGCATGTGCGAAATCTCTATGTTAGCAATAGCACCTACACCTTTTGCAAACATAGCTATAGTCATTACATATAACCCATCAACATTGAACCTGACCAATAATCCCTAGTCAACCATTTACCCAATAGAAACTAGATCCTTTGTTATATTCATGACATGCAATACATCAGCAAGATGTTTTACCTTCCCATCATCCATGGAGAGTGTTATGTTTCATGTATGCATGATAGGATGTGATATATCATCACCTTTTTCAACATATCCAAGAATTGGCAATTTTTGCAAACTACTAAACCATTCTGCATGATTGATCATGTGATTTGGAGCACCTAAATCAACATACCAGACATTACCATTTGATTTTGATCAGTAGACATCATATTCATCATGTGATGTTGGACCCTGAACAACTTCTCTGAATCATCTCCACTTGTTGATGCATAGTTGTTTTGTTGCCTTCTATTATTTTGATTCTTCAACCTACAATCACATTCAAAGTGATCACATTTACCACAATTCTAGCATCCTTTACTGTCATTACCTGGATCATTTCTTTGGAAATTTCTACGGCCTCTTTGGCTCCCCCTGCCTCAAAAATATCATCTACCTCCTCCATGATTATGTGTTGGCCTTGGTCCTAGTTGTTGTTTCCTCTTGCACTTCTGAAGCCCCTTGCTTGGCCTCTTCCTCTAGAAGAGTAGATACCTGCTCATAACCAACTTTTCCTTAAGAGTTTGAGTCTTCACCAAGGTTCTTTCTTCAATTATCAGCACGAATATAAGGTTAGAAAAATTTAGAACATTTTCCCTAGTCTGAATATAAGTTTAGAATGCAGTTCCTAAACCCCAAAGACACACTTCCACCTGATCATCATCATCTATATTGATGCCAATAGATACAAGCAACTCACATATGCTTTTTATTTTCAGGGTGTAGTCACTTACTGACATGCTCTTTTTCTCTGATGTATGCAACTCGTTCTTGAGTTTCAATTTCCATGCTTTTGTATTGGTCTCATACAATCTGACCAAATTGTTCCAAGCCTCTTTCAGTTTTGGCATTCTCTACGTGCCCAATCATGCTATCTTGTATGCTAATAGATAGCCAATACATTACCTTCTGTGCTTCTTGATTCCACTCTTGATCTTGACTAGCCGATAGTCCGATTCCTCTTTGGTAACTACAAAGCATTTTCATTCTCTCCTTTGATGTACTTCCTCTAGCCTTTTCCATCAAAAAATTTTTCATTCTAAATATCCAAGCATGGAAGTTGTTCTTGTCCAACTTATCGCTCATAAGTTGAATCATTCCATCAACATTTGGCATTTTTGCAACAATTCACAACATTGCAAAAACACTAGAAGCAGTACCTCTACTTGAACATTAAAAAAAACACAGTTTTCATGTATCAATAGTACACAAAATTGCTTGAAATTTTGCATCTGGAACAAAATGCAAGTTAGAATTTTGCAAGTTGACTTGTTTTTTCTATGCTTCCCACCTTGTAGGCTCAAAACGGGGCTTGAGATGGCTCAAAAATTGAAATATGAGCAAAACAAATGGCCCTAAAGGAATAGCTCACAAAAATATTTTGATGCCTTCTTCACACCAAATCTCATAACAATATGAGATCATTTGTGAAGCTCGCATTCTCCACACCTTCTCCTGTACTCTTCACCATCAGCCTTCTCCACGAGCTCTTTACAGCCACATTGGCTCTAATACCATATCAAGAGAAAGGAGATAAGGAAGAGAGCTCTCACACACTCTCACACACAAAGAAAAGAAATAATTTGCTATAACGCATGCAATTGCATGTGCTTTTTGCATGCTTTTGATGTGTTTGCATGCATGTAATTCACACATCTAGGTTGTGTACAAACACACCAATTGTGATTCCCTTTATGATTCAACATGATTATGCACATGTTTTTGTGCATTTAGAACCTTTGGAAAATGGAAAAAAACCTTGGAGTGTGTGTACAAGTAATCCTTGAGCTTGAATTTGTGCAATTAAGCATTCCTTTGAAAAGCAAAGATGCACAAACATTCTTTCCTTTTTCATGCATGAAGTACAAGGTAGCTTATATATGCATGGAAGTGCTTCTAATGCTTGATTTCATTTCCAATATATATGTATTCACCTATGTAACTTTCATTAGCTTCTTGTCTTTGATTGAACAATCTTCAACAATTGAAACTCTACTCTATGCTTCGATTGTGAATTAAGCAGAAAGAATGAAAACTATGGCAAACATATATTGAAACCAATCATAACTTAAAGAGTACTTAACTTCACAAATAGTTATATCCATCCATTATTACATGATAAGAGCAATCTTTTTCACCCTTGAGGCTTCATTGGCAAAGCTTAGTCATCCAACTCCATGTGCTTGTGGAAGAACCATCCTTCATGCTCCTCGATGCTTCTTCAAAAGGTGACTATTGAGAACAAATTCTCTGCCCAGACTTGCTGAATCTCCTCCATCTCCATTGATTTTTATAGCATTAGAAAGCTTATAAGAAGATATTTCCAAAAAGCTAAAAATAATGGAAAACAGACACCAAATAAAGAGGAATCCATGCCCAAAGTTTACTAGATGTTAAATAATCACCGACTGAAAATTGTGTTTGGAGGGGCTACTTTGGATGCTCCCCAAATTCATCTTGGAGAAAGATTCTCAACTTAAAAAATGTATACTTGTAGCACATAATCCAGGGAAAATATATGAATAAAAACAACAAATTTATATCAAATATGATACCTTTCTAAAAGGTGTCCAAAATGCCCTCTTGCATGATTTTCATTTTTTGAAGATAGGTTACTTTTTGTCTTGAATTCTTTCTCTTTCTTCTCCATAAAAAAACATGTGGACATGAAAGAGCATTTAGGAACATGAAGGAGTTTCTTCTTTCTCCTTGCCTTGAATGTCTTCTTTAAAAAATCCACATAATTGTTCTATGTCTCCCTCTCCGTGCATTGCCATATTCATTCTTGCTCTAAATCTTTGTTCCTCTTGAGTGGCTTGGAAGAAGTTTCAATCTATGCTTTGGGTTCTAAATGATAGAAAAGAGGAATTCTCAAGAGCATCACATGGACTTGGATCTCCTTGATGCACATGTATAAGAAAATTAGCGATAAGTAAATAAATCAGAGCATGATTGTTCATCATAAGTTTGGAGTTACTAGTTACATGAACTACCTATCATGCTCTTGGTGTGGGTGCCAAATCTGTGAGCGACAAAACCCAAAGGAGGCAAATTTCTTCAGCGAAATCAAAAAAATTTGTGTGAGCTTTCAAGTAGATCAATGATTCGCATACATGGTCTCTTGGACAGTGCATATCACCCATAGTCTAGAGGTTGCAGGTTCACATCTTGTCGAGTGCCTCATGGAGTCTATGAGAAAACATTTTCTTTTGCTACTTAAAGCAACTTAAAAGAGACAAAGGGTGGCAACAAACGAATTCATGAATGAATTTGAGAGGAGAAGCTCTTCACATGCTAACATATTGGGAACAATTTCAGATGATTTTGGGAGAAGAAATATGAAGCTACACACTAGTACATCTCATGAGCAAGATGATGTCTATTGAAGGTCTCCATGAGAGCTTCATAACAAGAAGAAGGTGATGAACTACCAAGTTCTCCATTGGAGGTGTGCTCTGATACCACAAGAACTAACTGTTAGGACCACCACATGCTAGAGGGATGACTCTCCTCCCAATCTTATGCCTCTATATACAAATACTCAAAATCAACGAGGACCACAAATGTCATTGGAGTCCACAAGTGCATGTGCAATCTTGACCATTACTTTAGCATCTTCTACTGTACGATCTCCACCATTGCTTTAGAATCTTCTACTAGAGTCCACTAGTGGTTGGTATGAATCTCCACCACTACTTTAACATCTTCCACTAGAGTCCACTAGTGGTTGCTGTGATCTCCACAATGGCTTTAGCAACTTCCATTAGGGTCCACTAGTGTTAGGTGTACTCGCCACTTGAGTTAACGCTCTCTGGACTCAAGTTAACTCATGTGAACTTAAGTCACATTAACTTGAGTTAGAATGCTCTAGATCTCTTTGGGCAAAAAAACTCTATCCCCATGTTTTCGATGCAGTTGAATCCAAGACCTCCTCCTTCCCAACCGTGAGGCTTAACCACTAGGCTAAGTGGATTAGTTGTTTTAGAGAGCACACGAACCTATGCTTAACTCTAATCTCGAGATCTTTGACCATTCACATGAATGACCAAATGATGTTCGATTTCAAATTTGTCTGAATTGGCAGAACGCTTAGATCATAGAATTATTTTATGACACTAACTTTGGATGTCCCAAAAAATGGGCCAAAAAATTGCTTGCTTATTAGGAAAATTAGATGGTATCCACGAAGCCAAACTTCCTTGACAAAAAAAAAAAAGCATCTTGTAGGACGTTGGACTGGTAATAAGTTGGATCGACTCTTAAATGACTCGTGATTTTTCAAACAGATCTCGTTCCTCTAATTTTTCTCGTTTTGAGTGCTATGGCACTGCGCGTCCATGCTATCGGCATGGATAATCTGTTATCATCATTTCTCACGGCTGCTCTAAATGATGAAACTTCTCCTAGAGCAGCAGGTAACGAGGATGAAACGTCGGAAAGCCTGATTTCTAGTATAAAGATGCTAGATGTGTCAAAGGAAAAGGGAGCATTTACTCATAATAAGGCGAGGATATACTTGCATGAGTGTTCCAAAACATGTGAAGGTCTAGTACATTATGGTGAACGTTTTGTTGAATTTCTCTGCAGTGTACTCCAATACTCGATTTACTGGCTGCTTTTGTGAAAAGTCGGTTGGAAACATCAAATCTTCGAGGAGGACTGTTTCGATTGACTTCTTAGCTTTTGGATGAAGAAGAAACGTTCTGCAGAAATGAATGGATCATTGATGTGTATAGGTTGTCATAAGCAAGCCACCTTTGCAGCACTATACAATGAAGAATTCCTATCAGTTGAGATAGGCTTTTATCGGCTCATTGCCACATGGAGAAATCCTGCTTTGAATTATCAAAAAAGATTCCCAGCCGTCTGTTTAAAATTAGTTTGGATCAGTCAGATGGTTTAAAACGAAATCTCTCACTTAATCTTCGTATTTGCGGAGAGAGAACAAGTCTGATTGCTGGCATGATAGCTCATGATGAGACTATCCGAGCTGGCCAGGAGAGGGATGTATATTTGAGTAGCCTCGTCTTTGATCTTTACGGGAAATGTGGAGCGCTCTATGATGCACATGGTTGGTTTGATTTGATGCATGAAAAAAGTGCTTTTTCTTGGAATTGCATGATAAAGTCACATGCTTTCTGCAGACATAATGTAGAAACTCTGCAATCCTTTGAACAGATGCAGCAAGAGTGTGTAATTCCGAACAGTGCAACCTTTGCTACTGTTATATCTGCTTGTGATAATGCGGATTTCTTGCTTCAAGGCATTTGGATGCATGCCAGATCGCAAAATGCTGGACTTGATGCTTTTATTATTGTGCAGACCGCATTGATTATCATGTATAGCAAATGTCATAGGTACCAAGATGCTCAAGCTGTGTTTGATACGATTCTAGAGAAAGATACGGTATCATGGAATGCTTTTCTTTCTGTATTTGTCCATCAAGGGGATGGTTTAAGTGCAATCCAGTTATTTTTGCAAATGCAGATGGAATGTGTTCTGGGTGACAAGTATACTTATGCCACAATGTTCTCTGCATGTAGTGACAAAAAGTCTCAAAGCACAGGAAAACATTTGCATACTTGTGTATTGCAAAGTGGATTAATAATGAATAATGTCATGGTCCTTAGCCTTATCAATATGTATGGCAGAGGTGGTGATGTGCCAAGTGCAATAGGTGTATTTGATGATTCAACGAAACAGGACATGGTGATTTGGAATGCTGTCATATCAACAGTAGTAAATCAAGGTATCAGAGGGGAGGCGATGCTGCTGTTTAACAGAATGTTCGATCAAGCTCTAATGCCAGATCAAGTTACATTTCTCAACATCCTCTCTGAGTGTGCTAATCAGACAGAAATTTGGCAAGGTAAACAACTTCATGCCTGCCTATTATTTTTGCAGTTGAAGTCTGATGTTCAGGTGGAAACAACTCTAATTCATATGTATGGCAAACATGGAAACATTGCCAATGCCAGTTTTGTGTTCAGTATTATGATTGAATATGATACCGCATCATGGAATGCTATGATCTCTATGTTTTCTCAGCATGGTTTGATTAATGATGCTTTTGTGTGCTTCAAGCGAATGCAAGAGGAAGGCTTACTACCAGTTGAGAGGACGTTTACGAGTATTCTCTCTGGTTGTGTAGATTTGACAACTTTAACAATTGGGAAGAATCTACATGTCATTATTGATAGCAGTGGGAAAAAAAAAGATATTTTCATCAGAAATGCACTTATAAATATGTATTGTAAGTGTGGAATATTAGATGTTGCCCACAATATTTTTAATACTATGTTGTTGCATGATATCATTTCTTGGAATTCTCTTATAGCTGGATATGCTCAAAGCAATAAGAGCAGCACTGCTTTTTGTTTGCTCAACCAAATGTGTGACCAGGAAATTATACCAGATCAGGCAACTTATTGTAGTTTATTTTACATATTTGCAAATGAAAAATTTTCTAGGGTAAGTTATGTGGACAATAGGCTTGAAACACAAGGTCTGATCTATAATGAAACAAGGAACTTAGAAGAGAGATCATGCCTCATAAATCAGGACAAGACAGAAGACACTAGATATAGTCGTCTTAGCATGCATGGTGTTGTTGATGGGTTACTGTTGCACATTCACATAGTTCTAAATGGACTTGATTCTGATGTTGGCATTCAAAAATCACTACTGCAATTTTATGGAAAATATGGCGATCTGAGGGACTGTGAATGGACATTTGAAAACGTTCTAGAGAAGGATGCAACTGCGTGGTGTTTCATGATTGAAGCATTCTTACTGAGAGGACATGATGAGGAAGTCATTGAACTTTCTGATAAAAAGCAAGCTGTTTTTGACTGTGTTTCTTTCATAAATGTTGTTGAAGCATGTGCTAACATCGGATCATTGTTTTATGGAAGACAAATTTTTATGAAGATTGTTAAGCATGGCTTTGATCTTAATTTGAATGTAGGGACAGCTTTGGTTACACTGTATGCAAGGTGTAATAGTCTGACTGAAGCTAGATGGTTATTTGATCACCTTCCAGAACGTGATGTAGTTGCATGGACCTCCATGATTTCAACATACATGCTAGCTGGAAATAGTGTGGAGGCCTTAGTATTATTCAGGGAGATGCAATGTGATGGAGTAACGCCTGATGTGGTGTCCTTTACTAGTGCATTGACTGCATGTGAGTTCCTCTCTGCTCTATCTGAAGGTGAGCGAATTTATGCATTCATCACAGAAAATCAATTGGATTCAGATGTGGATTTAATAACTGCATTGATCTACATGTATGGAAAATCTGGAAGCTTGATTGATGCTAAATTCATCTTTTGTCGTGCTTCAGAGCCAAAATTATCCTTATGGAATGCTTTAATTGCATGTTATGCTCAGTATGGTTATGGATGGCAGGCATTATCCTTTCTTTTCTCAATGCAGCAGAAAGGAGTGAGTCCAAATAACATGACCTTTGTCAGTGCCCTTTGTGCATGTAGTAGGGCTGGTCTCGTCAAAGAGGCATACTTGTGCCTTGTATCTGGTTTTGAAAAAAATGGGCTAGTGCCAGCTGTAGAGCACTTTGATTGCATGGTGGATTTGTTGGGAAGGACAGGAGGATATAGTGAGGCTGAATGTCTCCTCAAGCTGATGCCTTTTGTACCAACAATCATTTCATGGGCGTCTTTTGTAGGCACCTGTCACAAGGTCCACGAAAACTTAGCAGAGTCAGCAACAAAGCTTCTTGTTGAACTAGACCGTTCAAATTCTGCAGCTTATATAGCTCTTTCAAATATATATGCTACAGATGATGGACCTATTGATACAGAAGACCTTGATGAGCATTATGAAAACTTATGGGCAAATTCTTGAAATGTCATTGTCTGATACTGCTTTCTAGGATTGGTTCTCATGGATCTCAAGTATCATACTGCTGTCTTACAACAACCATTAAACAGCGTTGGAAGTCTCTTATGGCTTTTTATTCACCGGAGTCTTAATTGGGAACTTGGCTTGCAGTTGGGGATGGTAGCGTGATTATTCGGCCTGTGGGAATCAAAGAGAGACTTAGATTGCATTCAGGAACATTGAAAGAGTGTCTTGCAGTTTATCATGTCTATCCTAGAGCTCTCTAGATTCTGGTGAGCATTAGCACTGATTGAAGAGTGGTCATGGGGCATGTTGAGCATCATGATTGGCTTGACAGTGGAGTATGGGCATGGCACAAGTGATATACAAATTGCAATCTCACAGAGAAGGATTCAGCAGGCACAGTGTCTCTCTATTGCTGTGAGAGGCAGTCAGGGCTGGTTTCCCAGATTGGGATATTATTAACAGTGTCTACATGGCATGTTTGATAAAACAAGTGGAATCACCATTGATGGATGACCTGCCCCTTGTCCTGTATTACAAGATGTTTGGAGAATTCAACCCAAAGTCTGCAGCATGTTTTGTTTTCAGGTCACGAAGAAAGGAACACAGACCACCAAGGAGCCTCGGTTAGACCCTTCAGGCAGATTTTATCTTTGGGTAGTTGTGTCTTTTGTCAGATAATTCATAATTTGTGAAAAAGATTCATTTCGCCAAGCACCTTGCAGACCCTCGCACTGGCCGAGATACCTCTGTGAAGAAATTGGGAGAAGCATCATCTTCATTAGCGAGTGCCATAGGGTTGTGAATTTAAGTTCCCATTGGAGCTTGGCTTGATTCAAACCCCATCGTCGATTAAGGATGAGGGAGAAGTCACTATTTCTCTCGAGCCTCAAAAACTTCCAGTTTGTTGCCATTGTCCCACAAAAGGCCTTTGATGTGGGGATGGCTTTTATACTGCAGCAATCTTAGGTCCTCCTTTTTTCAAGCTTCAATTTTTCTTTTGATTATACACCAATCCTCATAATCAAGTATGAAAGTACTGTCTAGATCTTCATAACTGAACCACTGATGGTTGTCATAATTCCATAGATGTTTCCAAAGCTGAATGCTTTTATTATTTATTTGATTTCTTTTGGGATATCTCCTTTCTCATAGGTGGGATTCCTTGGATGGGGAACAAAATGGGATATTTTTGTCTAAATCTTGCTACCCATTTCCAGTCTAAGTTAAGATGGCAATGTCCCATCAGATTGTTCCACACTCACGTCAATGATCCTTAAGCCACCCTTTCCCTTAGCGAGGCAACAAACATCCCTTTTTATCTTGGGGATACTTTTGTTGTTTGGATCATCAACCTACAAAAGTTCCTTCACGTAAATTTGAGCTTACGAAGCTCTATGTCAATAAGCATCCCACAAGAGAGGAAGTATATGGTGGAGGGGATAAGGGATGTGTTGATGACCACGTCCTTATCTTTAGCATTAAGCTGCATGCCTTTCTAGTATTGAACTTTGCCTTCGAGTTTGTTCAAAACCCAATCCCAACACCCCATCAGAATACCCAGAAGCCTCAATACTTATCCAAAAGCAATCTCTTTGCATCCATAGTCGAGGATAAATTGAGGAGGTGGCCCCTTCGCACTTACAACATAGTTTTGCATCGTTGATTTTGGATCCTGAAGCTGTAGAGAGTTTTCAAACACTTCCAAAAGATGTTAACACATTCTAGGTCATTTTGAAGAAGCACATTAGCTTCATCAATAAATAAACTAGAAACAAGTTGATCTAGTCCACAGGGGAGCGAGATCCCCAAATAGCTCCCTTGGGAGCTTGGTCTTCCACAAGGTAATTGAGATTATGTGCTCCCATTGCAAAGAGAAGAGGGGTAAGAGGATAACCTTGTCTGATTGAACACTTGAGTAGGAAGGAGGTCAATCTTTTACCATTGACATTGATGCTAGCTGATGTGTGGCCCTAGAGGGTGGAGAATGTTTTAAAAAATTTGCTCTCAATCTCAAGATTCTACATAGATTGAAAATGTAGCCCCATTTCATTATGTCGTAGGCCTTATCCAAGTCAATCTTTAAGAATAAAAAGTCTAGGTTTGAATGTCAAAAATCACTACCAGAATGGATCTACCCTTAATAAAACCTTTTTGATCTTTATTAATTCAATGCTTGGGATAGTTCATTATCCTATTGGCTTGAGCTTTGATTATAATATTGTAGGTTGTTTGCATTGTATACTTCTTTCGAGGACTTTGAAAAGAATCACCATTGTTTGATTTTGCTAAGTGCATTGAGGAGTAAACAATATTTTGTGTTTGCATTCAATTTGTGTTTTTCCACCATTCATGTGTGTGAAGAGAGGTTGAGGTGAATTTTCATGCTCTTTTGCTTTGCATTAGTTTACAACATTGTCAAGCACATGTTTATGTGCACCTAATGCATACTAAGATTGCCAATTTGGAAATGAGTTATTGAGTCAACCGCTTGATGACCATTCATATGTGTGTAGGTTGAGGCTCATCATTTGCATATGCATGTTTATATTGTTGGAGTTTGAGGTTTGCAGAAGCACATGAACAACACAAGCAAGAAGAAGAAGCTTGGAGCACAACACACAATACTGAATGTATTACCAAGTGAATGTACAAAGATAAGTCACTCGTTAGGGTTATAGGCGTATATACATGCTGGGGAAAAAAAACTCCTAAAGAGGGAAAAAAGTACGTGATGGTCCTAAGTGTGTTTACACACATCACTACCAAAATATATTAACAAATCCCCCCTGGGAGTGATGCACTAACAAGGAACTGGCACTCATGTATAAGGAAGTGCCGAGCTATGTAGAAATAGATCAATCCACAAAAGTAAATAAGCCCAAAGCTTTGCAGAAAGCTTCAAACTTCTCCCGAGGTAGAGCCTTTATGAAAAGATCTACAATGTTATTCTATGTGGGTACATATGCTAAACTGATCCCTTCAGTAGAGAGCCTCTCCTTGATATAATGATAATGTACCTTAATGTGCTTTGTGCGAGCATGGAACATAAGGTTCGTCGCAACTGCCAATGCGCTCTCACTATAGTGAAGATGGTGGTGGAAGAAGATTGACCAACACCCAAATCAACCAAAAGGGTTTTAAACCACACACACTCAACAACCGCTGTGAAAGCTACCCTATACTCAGCCTCACAACTAGAAGTGGCCACAATAGGTTGCTTCTTGCTCAACCAAGATATGCATGAGCTACCAAGCATGAAGCAAAAAACATTAGTGGACACATGAGTGTCATAGCAACCAACCCAGTCAGAGTCAAAAAAGGCATGTAAATCTGGTGGTAGTGATCCCCCCTTGGGATAAAACAATCCAAGTAGCCGGTACCACTCAAGTAGCAAAAGATGTGCTTAACCGCCTTCCAATGGTTGACACCTGGGCAATGCATAAACTTGCTCATGTGAGAGATAACAAACTGAATATCAAGCTGAGTTATGCATAAGTAAATCAAGCATCCAACAGCCTATTGATAGGGAACAACATCAAATGCATCTCGAGCATCGTGAAGACTCAACCATAAACCTCTTTCCATAGGAGCGGCAATAGGTTTACAATCTTCCGGGCCAAAATGCTACAATAATGTGTCAATATATTTTGTTTGACACAAAGCTATTCCCCCATCAACTAAATGCCAAAATAATGATGCAAATGCCCCAAATCTAACATCTCAAAAGAGGCATGCAAATCAGCCTTAAATTCATCAATATGCTTCTCATCAGGACCTATGAGCAACATACCATCAACATACACAACAATGATCAGAATCACATCATTTACACGCTTAACATATAAGGTGCTTTCAGTTAGAGTGTTTTCAAAACCATGTGCAGTAAAGTAGGCATATATCTTTTCATACCAAGCACGAAGTGCTTGCTTTAAACCATATAACACAATTTTCAACCTGCACGCTTTGTTTTCATGCCCTTCCTGCACAAAACCAGAGGTATAAAAAACATACACTTCTTCATGTAAGTCACCATTCAGAAATGCAGTTTTAATGTCCAACTAGTGTACACAACCATGATGGGCTTCAAGTGCACAAATGCTATGAACAATATTAATTCAGCATGTGGGTGCAAAGGTCTCATCAAAATCAATGCCTCTTTCTTGACCATACCCTTTTGCAGCAAGCCTAGCCTTATACCTATCAACTGTTCCATCAAGCTTATATTTCAGCTTGTATACCCATTAAGTGCCAATGGCCTTTTTTCCAAGAGGTAAATTACACAAAGACTAGGTACCATTCTTCATAATAACATCATATTCTCATTGCATGGAGCCATCTAATTTTTTGAATTTTATGCTTCTTCAAAAGAAATAGGCTCATTCTCATCATAAAGACGAAAGGAAGCTATTGCATAGCATTCTCATGCAAAAGAAGCACTATGAGAGCTTGAACGAGTATGATATGGCAGAGGTGTGTCTAATTTGCTATCTCACAAAGTCTGCACCATCAATTTAGGCACAATTTTTGCATCTTCTATATCAACCCTCTCATCAAAAAGTGCATCATGTAAATCAACATAAAAAATGGAATGATCTGCATCATCATGCGAAACTTGTAAAGGTTGAGAAATTGCCTCATTTGAACCAACACTTGACCACCCACCTGTAAAAAGAGGTAGCAAAGTATCATACACATCATTGGAGCTAACTGATGTCTCCTTAGTACATGACAGTAATGGCTGAATTACATCTTCCACGAAAACAACATAACGAGTGAACAAAATGCATTTAGTATGAGGATGATACATATGATGACATTTGCTTTCATAACTGTACCCAACAAAAGTATATTTTACTACTTTATCATCCAATTTTGTGTGTTATTGTTTAGGTGCTAATGCATATGCAAGACAACCAAAGACACACAAATGAGCAATAGATGGCTTGCGACCATGCCAAGCCTCAAATAGAATGACAGACTGTAGTGCTTTGATTAGATTTCTGTTAAGTACATATGTTGCAAATAATAGCCTCAAGGTAGAAGCTATGTGACAAAGCCTAAATTTTGACCATACACCTCGCTATCTCCATGAGAAAACTCTTCTTTCTTTTAGTAAATCCTTTTTGTTGAGGGGTATAAGACATTGTACACTGATGTTTTATCCCACATTTAGCTAGAAATGCATTAAAATGAGAAGATATATATCCCTCCCCCTCCCCCTCTCGATCAAAATGGAGGGTGCCCAATTTACATGTTGATGGATTTTCAGCCAAAACCAGAAACTATTTGAAGCACATAAACACTTCAGACTTTTCTTTCAATGGATACACCCATGCATGCATGGAATAATCATCAATAAAAGTCATGAAGTAAAGGTAGTTTTCCAAAAGAAGATATCTGCATAGGACCAAAGACATCACTATGAACAAGCTTCAATTTTTGAGTAGCTCTAATTGAACTATCTTTTGGGAGGAGGAACACTACATTTCGCCCAAAATACAACCTTCACACCAGGTGCCTCAAGTTTAGATAGAGAGGATACCATTTCAGATTTCTTACGACATAACAAACTAGCAAAATTTAGATGACCAAAGCATGCATGCCAAAGCTTTGCATGTGAGATAGCTTGAGAATCTTGAACTACACATGCTAAATCATTGATAAATTTTGCATAGTGTATGAGCTTATACAACCCATGATATAAAATGCCAGAAGCAATAATAACATCACCATTGGAGAGATCATGAACTCTAAATCTGTCATTAACAAATTTGACAACCAAGACGATCTTGGCTAATGCTAAAACTGACAACATATTTTCTTGATCCCTGGCACAAACAAAGCATTTGACAATGTGAAATAACTACCATTAGTAGTAGTGAGAATAATCTTACCAAATCCCATGACAGGATAAGAGGAGTTGTTGGCACATGTGAGTATTCCCTATAGGGGCAGGCTTAAGTAAACTAAAGAAATTGTGCTACGAGGTAATATGTTTGGTTGACCTAGTGTCAAAGTACCAAACATCTGAGTCTATTTCATACATACATTGTTCATGAGAAGATGGGTCATATCTCCAAACAGTAGTAAACACCCATTCTTCATTCTATAGAAGATTAGCAGAATGTGTTTTAGGCGTAGAGGCCTCTGCAACAACCATTCAAGCCTCCTTTTTCTTTGCCTCTTGTATAGCCAATTTCGGACAACTCTTTATGACATGATCATTTCCTTTACAATATTTGCAAAACCGTTTCTACTTTTCTATTTTCTTTTCATCTTTGTCCTTTTGACTAGTAGATGAGCTCCATTTACTTTTCCCTTATGACTAGATAAGAAAGCTTGACCTACAATATGCATAATGGACCTGTTCTGCTTGGACTGATCTTCGTGCAACAAAACAGAGACTAAATTGCCTTTCATCATCAAACAAAGAGTAGAAGCAAAACTCTGATATGAATCTAGAAGACCATTAAGAACAATATGCACAAGTGAACTATTATGCAAGAATTCATCTACAAAAATCAACTTTTCTTTCAAATCTTTGATCTTTATCAAAAAACTTTCCATAGAATCTTCTTCATGCATATGCTCACTCTCCAACTCTTTTCAGAGGTAAGCAAGACGAGTCTCATTTCTTGCCTGGTATAAAGTGGTAAGTGTATCCCAAGCATCCTTTGCTGTTTTGCAAAAGTGAATATGAGGGATAATGACACGTAAAAAAAATCTATCAACATATGTGCCTGAGCATCTCTGCCATCCCACCGAAGTTTTTCTACAATAAGTGTAGTAGGAACTGCATCATGAATAGGAACCTGAAGATCATCATCTTCAACGCCATCTACATCACCTTCAATAATTATATTCATAGGTGTAGTAGTTCATTTTTCAACACCCTGCACAATATTCCACAATCCTTTTGCCACCAATACATGACACATCATATATGCCCATAATGGGTAATTGGTACCATCCAACTTGTCCTCAACAACCAACATATGGAATATATCATTGCTTTCAACCATGGCCAATGACTAAAATGCCCTGATGCATGAAAATGACTGTATCTCAAAAAGTTGAATAGAACTAGTATGTCAAGCTCTGCTAAACCTATAGAAAACTTTGAGGTGGTTGTGCCGGCAAACCAAAACCTGTATATATCTTTGGCACAAAGGGATGAAATTGCCTACACAGATCTTGTTTTTTTTTTGATTTAGCATATTGGAATTTTTAGCATTACTAACATGAAGAAAGAGATATGACAATCAATAATCACTCACCCACTTATCATTTACAAAAGATCCTTCATATACATTTTACATGTCATTAAAAGTGGTTTTTGGAGCTTATTTGTTCACTTTGAGTTTGAAGATTGAGAGGTAGGGACTGTGTGATAACAATGAGGATGAGGATTTTGAGCGATTTTTGTAAATCTAATAAGTTGTTATAAGGTTTTTGGAAGAGGTTAAAGTTGATAAGAGTTATCTAAAAATAAAATTGGATTTCCTTTCGTTATATGAGCTTAACAAATTGTGATTGCCCATTTCTCAGAATATGTTTCTCGTTATGGCATGCTTAAGCATGCATAGAGATTGCAAGGGAAGTATAATATAATTTTTGAAGTCTTTTTTAAAATCTAAAAGTTTTTTGCCTTTGCAAGGAAATTGAAGTTTTTAAGCTTGGGAATTGTGTGTTTTTTTTGTGATATCTTTTTGCATATTTGGGAAGCTTAAGGGATCACAAAAATTATATGAATTCAAAACTTTCATTGCTCAAGTTTTTATGTGAAATTGAGAAATCATGATTTCTTTGGAACATAAAGATTTTCTACTATAAAATTTTGGTTGGGATTTTTCAATTTTTTTAGGAATTGCTTTTTTTCTTGAATATTAAAAAATATGGTTTCCCACTTTGAGAGATTGCATGTGGAAATCATGCCTTGCAAAATTATCCTCAAGACAAAGTGATCTTCCATCTATATTATAGAGATACCATGATTTCTTGCTCAAAAGAAATGATTGAATACGTTGTACACTATTGAGTTTTAGAGCATCAAAAGTCATTAAGGAGCTTGCAATTTCTCTCTCATGGGAAATCATGGTCATTAAAAATTTTGACTTTATGGGAAATCATTGATCGGGCTGTCATGTTGGAAAAAATGTGATTTTTGAAGAAAATTGCAATCTCCCAAAAACACAAGTGGTGAGGGAAATTGTGCTAGGAAAATCATACTTGGGATCTCGTAATAGGCTTAACATCTCACAAGTAGAAAAGTGCATGGAAAACCACTACAATGTTTTTGGAGACCCATACAACCATGCAACTAAGCTAAAAAAGGTGCTCAGATCAAAGTAAATGGAGGATTGGTTCATTCAATATGGAACCTGTCATGGACAATGGAAACCATCTTGAACCTCAGATTCCATGTGACTTCTATATCTCTTGATTGGTTTAGAATTTGGAGAAACCAATGCTTCGATTGCATCAAAAACTCATCCAAGAATTACAAGAACAAATTGGGAATTTTCAAGCAAATAAAGGAAGTATCCAAAAGAAACAATATCCAAGTTCATCCTTCATGAGGGAACCCAAGATTTGCATGCCAAAAAAGTTCAATGGTGATTGCAAGAAGTTCCATGAGTTCCTACAACAAATCAAACTCTACATCCGTATGTAGCCTTATCGATACCCTGATGTTTCATCCAAGGTCAGGTTTATTTGAACCCTACTCTATGGTCAAGTGTTATGATGGTTTGCCCCAATCTTGGATAAGGACATGAAAGTACTTTGTGACTATGAGGGGTTTCTTCAAAAGCTCACCACCATGTTTGGAGAGTGGCATAAACAAAACTATGAAAGCTATGTCAAGGTAACCACCTTACCTCTTCCCATGCATCAAAATTAAGGAAATTGATATGCAATCTCACTTGGTACCAATATTATTTCATAAGACAATTTAGATGGGGTTTAAGAGATGATGTGAAGTACCTTTTGCTCACGATGCAAAAGGTTAAGAATTTGAATGAACACATCATCCAAGCCATTCAATGTGACGAACACCTCTTTGAAATGAAACAAGAAAAACAAGTAGAAGGAAGACTCGCAGATGGAAACCCTTCCAAACCACTCCTAAAGAAGAACTTATGCTTGAACCTATGCAGATAGATGTAACTAGGTTCCAACCTCTAACTTTACAAGAAAAATAGAGAAGGACAGATAGCAAGTTATGCCTCAACTATGGAAATCCTAGACATATTGCAATTAATTGTCCCAGAAAGAGAACAAACTCCACAATCATAATAACCCTTGTAGAGCATGGAAACAAGGAATTCTAGTTGTAAAGCAGACTGTACAACTGGACCATGATATAAGAAAGGGCTCATAATTTTAGCAACACCCATGGAAACATTGAGATAACTTGAAGAAGCTTGCAAGAGATAGAAAAGTGAGTTCCCAAGTGATGAAGTTTGGTCCATGCAACCAGCACAGAACCAGTCCTTGAGCTTTTGGAGAGTCAAATTGACCTTGTACAAATGTCATTAGTGCAATAAAATCCACTATGTACATTAGAAATCAAGGAGAAAGAGTTGATACAAAACAAATAGGTTTGCACATTGACTAGCTAAAGAAACTTGCTATCTTTGGATGAAACAATCAACTTCAAATGCTCATAGCAACCAACATGATTGAAATTGGAAAAATTCCTTTTGGAGGAATTTTATACATAGGTATAAGTTTCTAAAATGCACAAGATATACTTCTAGAATGAACTTAACACTCAACAGAGGTACCCCCAATTTTTTAGGGCTATACAAAGATAGACCTCGAGAGAGTAAAATTAAAATTTCTCACAATCTACTAAACCAAATGCTTTGAAAATTTGCACACATGCAAAGATAGACACTGAGAGAGTAAAATTGAGATTTCTCACAATTTACTAAACCAAGTGCTGTGAAAATTTGCTAAACCAAATGCTCTGAAAATTTGCTAAACCAAATGCTCTAAAAAATTTTACACATAAGAAGATGGTGCAGAGAAATAAATGAGCAACACAAATATGACCCAAAGTGTATGTACATTGCTTCAATGTAATGTAAAAGTGATTTGAAGTCTTTATATAGACTCCTGAAGTGTTCCAAGACTTCTAGAACGAACGGGATTTTGAATTAGGATCAACACCGGATAATTTGTTGAAGAGAATCAATTAACTTTCTTCTAATCTAGGAAAAATAAAGCTCAAACACATCAAATTCATGGAATTCGAACTTTCATTTTCTCCTTTTACAAGTTTAAAGATCTAGACTTTTACATTGGTAAAGGATCCATCAAAAAATCCTTCTGAAAATACCATAAAAATAAATATTGATGAAGAACCTCTTCAAGGTATATCTTTGGTACAATCCACATGATGGTTTGATGAAGTAGATTAAATCCACCTCAATGTGAGCTTGATGTTCCAACAACTCCCCCTCAATCTAAAGTATGGTTGAGTCTTCATTATTTAATAGGTTGAATACCTGCCATTGATTTGAATTTGGAAAGCTTTATTCCATCAAGTGCCTTTGTCATTATATTTGCTACTTTCTTTTCAGCTGGAACAAAAGAAATATCAATCTCTTTTTCCATGAGCTTCTCTCTAATGAAATGTTAGTAAGCCTCTATGTGTTTGGTTCTTGCATGGAAGATAGGGTTTGCTACCAAGTGCATAGAACCTACATTATCTCCAAATATGTGAGGTTTGGAACTCACAAGTCCCAAATATGAGTACAATGCATTTAACCATATTGTCTCTTGAGTTTCTATGGTCAAACCTCTATACTTTGCTTCAACTGAGGATAAAACAACTGTTGGCGGATTCTTGGAACTCCATGACACTAGCTTTGAACTACAAATGCTAAGTAACTAGAGGTACTTCTTCTATCATCCTTAACTCATACCTGATTTGCAACTGAATAGATTTTGATATCGAAATATGAAGAGTAAGGATAGAATATACCTTCATTGATTGTTCCCTTGAGGTACTTAAGTACTCTATTAGCTGCATCCATGTGTGATCTTCTTGGTGCATGCATGAATTGGCTTAGCACTCCTAAAATGTATGAGATATATGTCCTTTTATGAGTATCATATATCAAGATACCTACCAAGCTTTGATAATCTTTAATATCTTCAATTTTCTCACCTTCATAAACACTAAGTTTAGGATTCATCTCCAAAGGTGTACCTACATGTTTAGTGTTCTCCATTAAGTAGATCCTGAATGTATCTCCTCTGAGTCAAATACATTCCTTCGTCTGTGTATATGACTTGCATCCCTAGGAAGAATGTGAGCTCACCTAAATCACTGATTTTGAACTCCTCTTGCATACGCCTTTTGATCCTTTTTATCCCATTCAAGTCATCTCCTGTCACAATTATTTCATCTAAATATACACAAAAATAGATAACTTCATTGTGATCCTTCTTGATGAATAAAGAAGGATCAAACAGTGAAACCATTCAAGTCATCTCCTGTCACAATTATTTCATCTACATATACAAAAAAATAAATAACTTCATTGTGATCCTTCTTGATGAACAAAGAAGGGTCAAGCATTGTGATCAAGCAAACCTTGATCTTGAAGATAGGTTACCAATATGAAATTCCAAGCTCAATCCATACAATGCCTTTTTGAGTCTACATACATAAGATATGTAATTATCGTTTTCAAATCTTGGAGGTTGTGGCGTGTATACCTTGCAAGAGAACAAGGATTACGACCACCACATGCTTGAGTGATCACCCTCCTCCCAACCAAATGCCTCTATATATAGCTCTCTCCAGGGGACTGCCTTCTTGGGCAGGTGGATACTAGCCAGCCAAGTGTCAGCCATGTAACTACATGTGCGCCAAGTGTCCCAGTTAACTTGAGTTAACTCAAGTGGATGCTTCTAGAAGGCTCTAGAGCTCTTTGGGCAAAATACTCTCCCCATGTACCCCATGGGGGTTGAACCCAAGACCTCCTCCTTCACATCCTTGAGACTTAACCACTAAGCTAAGTGGATCACTTGTTCACAAGAGCACAAGGCCTCCTAGTAAGTCTAAACTCGAGATCTTTGGTCAGATGACCAAACAGTGTCCGATTTCAGATCTGTCTGAATCGGCCAGACCCTTGGATCATAGACTTACTTTATTACATTATTCCCCCCTTGGAAAATATTTTCGTCCTCGAAAATAGAGCTATATACGTACTGTAGGCAACCCCCGAGCCTCATGTTCTAAAACTGGAAGAACATGGTCATGTTCTAGAACTGGAAGAACATGTCTCATCTCTGTGGTGGCATCCCTGCCCAAATGATTCGAAACACTATCTGGGTTTGCACTTTGATGAACGGGACAAAGTACAAACTAGTGAAGAATAATAAGGGTGGATCTAAATACATCCCTGGCCAATTCATAGTTTCTAGATGTGCGATCTAGGCACAAACATGTGAACTAGGTGGATTCAAATTACTAGTCCATTTCTGGGCATGACTGGTGCATGGACTTAGTAATGAAGGTGGAATTCTTATCCCTCACAAGACTTTAAGAATTCTTGATTCAATTGAATTTGTTTTGGAGAACTTGAAGTTTGGTTGTCCCATACATCTAACTTAGATGTTTGTACAATGGTTTACTTTGATCCAACAGGTACTTGATTTTTTCACCCGACTAGAGGACTACTTTGTCCTAATGAGTTTTAAAAATCCTTTGTAAACTGTAAGAGAAAGTTACCATTTTCTTTGATTCAACCATACTATAACTTGCCCAATACAAATCCATAATGAAATTTTTCCAACTTAGGACACTTTTCTCAAAGGCTTTTTAACTGAAAGTTCTTGGGAATTGTCAATCTACTGAGCAATTCCTAACTTCTTTATTCTAGAGTATACTTAACTCTAGGAAATCATTTACGCTATACCTTGAAGCAAACTCAAATGAACAAGTCCACTTAGACTTATTATCTTTTGAAGATTGAAAAGGTTCTTGTACATAAGATCTATCTAGGATGTTCAAGTTAGTTATCTAATTCTAACCGGCTAACCCTGGTCTTTTGCAAAAGAAATCAGATACCATATCTGAGTCAATTCCAAAAGATTTGGAAAGCAAAAAGAAATAACTAAAACTCTGTTCAACCAATTCATACTTCGAAGATACATAAATTTTCTATGAGTCAAAGGCTAGATGACTCAAGACTTCAACTTTTCAAAGATCTATTTCAACAGAGTATTGAAGCATTGTCTTTATCTTTAAGAGAAATAAGCTGGATTCTCAAAAAGATTCAAAGAAAAATAAAAAACATCATCTAACCACAAGATACTAGTGTGGTAATCAGTGTGTCGACCCACTGAGGTTCTATCGATGAGTTTAGTTTTCAAATAATGCTTCACTTGAGACGAAGTTCAAGTCACATTCAGTCTTTTTGACTCCTAATCGTGAATGCAATTCTTGTGCGTTTCTTTGAGTTAAAAGAGTGAATTTACCAAGTTATACTAGAAACTTGGTGCTTGACTTAGTCAATCAAATCCTTGGTTGAAAAGAGCAACTCAAAGTCAAAGTTCAACTTTTCAGAAATTTATCAAATATTTCTGATCAATAACACTTAAGCTTGAAGTGTTCTAAGAAGATCTTGGAAGTTACTTACTTCATATCTTCGATTTCCTTGATCTTGAAGTCATCTTGAAGTATCTTGAGATTCTTCTTGAATTTAAACTCCTCTGAAGTTTTAATTTCCTGAAGATCAAACCTAACTTCAAGACCCAAACGAAGACTAAAAGATAATCATCATCTCAGGGTCCGATGTCCCATACCATCTTTCCTACATCAATCTGAGTATAAAATCTGGTGTCCCATACCACCCTATTTTATACTTACATTGACGTGTGAGTGACTTTTATCCTAAAGTCTACAACATCTCTTGATAGAGAACCTTATTTCTTCAATTCTTTTACAAGAATTGGAAGTTTCAGGCATTACCTCTAACTAGATTTTCCTAGGTTTTGATTCCTTCGCATGATCACCTTATAATCATGTGCTTTGCCTTGGAAACTTGAAAACCTCTTGACAGAATATCAGTTCTTCTTTACTAGGGTTTTCAAATGAAAACCAATCAAAATTCCAAGTTCTTGAATCTCTCAAATTCAAGTTCAATTGGTTATTCTTGACCAATTTTGTAGCGATAAGAGCTTTTGACTTCTTGTCTTTAGATTCCTTTCTGTACTGATGCTTTTAGGTACCTATCCAGGCCGGAACTTTTACAGGAATCTCTCTACTACCTTAGTCTAAGCATCCGCTCATGCTTTCTGGATTTGTACCAAAATCCCTTTAAGGATAGGCAAACACTTATGTTTTACCTTCCACAGACTTAAGTACCATCTTCACGGTTGCAGACTACATACTTGGAATTACTTCACTCTGTTCAGACTTGGAACAACTTACTTTTTCACAATTTCCCATTCAATAAATGGAACTTGAGTGAATCATTCCTAACGAAATTTTACTGCCAATACTTGGGCAATCTGCAGAGTAGTTCTAGTCGCACATTCTTTGGACAATCTTGGCCAAGTTTGATCAAGTCTGGTTGATACTTGCGACAAAAATAAAGACTTAGTCTTTATCTTTTAAGATCTCTTAAACTATCTTAAGATTCTTTGCTTACCTGCAGGATTTTAGAGATCTTTCCCTCAACTTAAGTCCAAACATTTTCTAATGCTTTTTAGATTCCAAAGCTAAGAATCTTTGATATATCGTTAGGTTATATCACTTATTTGGACTTAAATACCAAAACTGGTGGTTAGGGATTTGCTGGGAACTACTTGCTATAAAACTTCTCTTGAAAGATGCTAGTCTCACATCTAGGGAGATTTTTCTTTCAAGAACTTTTTGATTCCTACCAAGGAATCAAGTAATACTAAGCTAATGATTCATCTTGGAATCTTTTGCTTTCCAGTCCAATGATTCATCTTGAAATCTTTTGCTTTCCAGTCCAATGATTCATCTTGGAATCTTCTTTACTGGAAAGATCTTCAAAAGGAATTATAGACTTTTGGATAAGATCAAAACTTAAGGCTTTGCTTGTCCAAAAGACATTCTCAATTAACTAATGAAATAGTTAATTAGCTTATCTTTAGGAAATAGCTTAATTTCCAAAGATTACTTTGCTTGGGTCTCTTGTTTAAGCTTTTCTTATCTTAAAGACCACTAAGCATACTTTGCTTATCTTCAGAAAAGTGCTTTAATAAAATCTCCATGTTTGAAAACTTTGCACAAGCAAATAATGCTTGGAATTGTTTACTTAATCTTATAAAAGATATTCTTGATTTTTATAAGATTCAAGGCTTTACCACTTGAAGCTAATCTTTTAGGAAAGAACTTGTTTCCTAAATTGTCTTTAGGAAATATCATGATTTCCTAAGATATTGTTTCAGAAATGAAAATAATTTGAATCATTTCATTAATCGTCATGTCTTTAGGAAATTACTTGATTCCTAAAGATCAATTAATATTTGTCTTGGTTTCTTTTTTAAGCCTTGAGTTAGCTTAAATAGAATCAAGCAAGTTTTCTTCAAAAGTTTTCGCGTCGATTGAAGACCTTGCATCATGCCTCGAGATGCATTTCTGGAAACTAACATCTATGAACACTAGAGTTCCAGGGATTCTAGAAGTTCAATACTTCTACTTATTTTCATCAATGTTTGATGAATATTAAAGTATTAAACCTTCCAAAAATTTGCTGAACTTACAAGTTTCAACAGAAACTTCCTTACTTGATGCATGAACATGAACATCCAAAAACAACTAAATCCTCGTTAGTTGCTAAGAATGTCTAGGTTTCTTTCCAAACTTAGACTGAGCATGCATGTTGGAAAGTAGCTCTATGAATACTTACTTTCAACATGCTTTCTTTTCCTCAAAAAGACTCCTATTAAGTGGTACCTATGTATCACTTTTTGGGAAAAAAATAGACTAGATACTTAGTTGCATGATGGTCAAGATCCTTGCAACTAGGTAATTTTCTATTTTTTCCACCTAGCTAAGTCAAGTTAGAAAAAGAAAGGACTGAAAGTATACGTGTTCAGCTACTTACCAAAAGATCATGCGTATGCTCATGCATCTACTTGCATGCAAATGCATGTTCATGTATGCAAATGCCCATTCTTGGGTGCAAATGCATGTGAGTTCATGCAAGTGTAATGAACTTAAGCAAAGCTTGAGCTTATTAGGTATGCAAACAAGTATCCATGCAAAAACAACCTGCTTTCTATTCGCGCAAAAGGTAACTATTCAAGTGCATGAACTGGAGAATTAACTACCTTTCCCAAGCAAGTGCAAACTTGATGTGCATAAAACATTCTTTTATGCACAAATAATCTTTTCATTTTTTGTGCATGAATGGAAATAAAAAAATTTCAATTGCATACCTAAAACTGAAAAGTACTTATACTTTTGTGTCATTTCAATACCGTTTAGTCTTCTAATTAGCTTTCATGTTGAGATAATCATAATTGGACTATGCTTTTAGTCCTAATTAATGCATCCTAAATGAAAGCATTCGACCAAACAAATATCAAAATGAAAATATAATTTGGAAAATACTTAGCTCCACATAGAGCTACGTCCTTTCCTTGATCCTCTGGAAGAGCTATTCTCTAAAGACTTTGGTCCGAATTCAAAGTTGGTTTGACTTTGATCACCAAAGGCCTCCGGATCTTTACTCCACAGCTCCACTTCTTTCAGACTTTGCTCCAAACTTTAACTTTCTTTGGCCTTGACCACCACAGCTATGCACTCAGGTTCGGTTAGGGTAATAAGCAAACTCCAAAGATTAATCAGAATGAGAAGATCTCGGCTCGGGATTAGCAGAGCAGAGATATGATTGGAACTGAATAAATATGCAGAGTAAGTAATCACAAAAGACCTCTACTTTAGTGGATAAAGCACCGTAGTCTCTCGGCGCCCTCCGGATGGAACTTAACCTTTTGGACCACGTCTGCTTCAGCGCAAATTAAGGGAACGATTCTCGGCGCCCTCCGGATGGAACTTAACCTTTTGGACCACGTCTGCTTCAGCGCAAATTAAGAATAATAATATTCGTTCTCTCTGAAAATGAGACACCATACAGCATCGCGAATTCGGATATGTGAGATGCTTGGCTATTTGCAGGTGCTGGGATCGAGCCCCAGGGTACTTACAATGGGTCCTGAGTTTTGCGACACCTTCGCGTTCTTCAGGCTGACCAAAACTAATACGGGTCGCCAATATGCGAACGTACGTGGATTAGTGGACAGAACAGAGTTTCCCAAAGAGGAGGTTTTGAGGTCGAATCCGTTGCAGGCTCACAGCAAAGATGGTGTCTTATCTTTTGCTCGTGGATGCTTCTTCAGCCGAAAATTCAAATGAGTACAAACTGCACCAGTAATTATTAAGCGCCTTTGGGTGTGTGGATAGGCTAGAACTCTTTGATAGAGAGGTTCTAAGTTCGAGGCTCCCGCAGGCTGACGGCAGAAATAGTTTCCTTTGTTTTGCTGCTGGATAATCCTTTCTCAGTCGAAAACTAGTATCAGAAGGAATTGCCGTCGAACAGTACTACGTGAGTGCCTAGAACTTCATGGACAGGCTAAAGATTCCCCACGGAGAGGATGGGGGTTCGAGACCTCTGCTTTACACAGCAAAGGTTAACCCTTAATCCTTTTGGTGATCTCCTCCTTGAGCTATAGTCAGCGCCGCCATGACGAAATTCGGCACGCACATCCAGACAGCCGCAAGTAGTAATTCGAAAGAGATCTATGTACGTGGATGTCTGATTTCCGAGAACCATACAAGAGAACAAAAGCATAATATGAATGCTCAATGAAGATGATAAGATCAAGGTCTCCATGAGAGCTTAGGGAGGATGATGAGCCACCAAGGTCACCATGAAAGCTTGCTCTGATACCAATGCAAGAGAACAAGGATTACGACCACCACATGCTTGAGTGATCACCCTCCTCCCAACCAAATGCCTCTATATATAGCTCTCTCCAGGGGACTGCCTTCTTGGGCAGGTGGATACTAGCTAGCCAAGTGTCAGCCATGTAACTACATGTGCGCCAAGTGTCCCAGTTAACTCGAGTTAACTCAAGTGGATGCTTCTAGAAGGCTCTAGAGCTCTTTGGGCAAAATACTCTCCCCATGTACCCCATGGATGCTTCTAGAAGGCTCTAGAGCTCTTTGGGCAAAATACTCTCCCCATGTACCCCATGGGGGTTGAACCCAAGACCTTCTCCTTCACATCCTTGAGACTTAACCACTAAGCTAAGTGGATCACTTGTTCACAAGAGCACAAGGCCTCCTAGTAAGTCTAAACTCGAGATCTTTGGTCAGATGACCAAACGGTGTCCGATTTCAGATCTGTCTGAATCGGCCAGACCCTTGGATCATAGACTTACTTTATTACATACCTCTTCACCAATCCAACCATTGAGAAATGCATTCTTCACATCTAGTTGAAGTAGTCTCCAATTTCTTGCAGCAACTACACTTAGCAATGTCCTGATTATAGTCATCTTTGCAACTGATGAGAAGGTCTCCTCATAGTCTATACCATGAGTTTGAGCACATCCTTTGGCAACTAATGTTAGACTCAAGAAATAATAGGCAGGAGATGGTTGAAACAGACCCTTAGAGGGAGCATTAGGAAGTAATCATCAACCATGGATTTTGGGGCAACTAGTTAGCCCATCATACTCCTAGCCAATAGATCATGAGTTCAATTCACACAATTGGTATCAGAGCATAAGTATTAGGCTTGGGAAATGTGGATGGAAGGTGTGTGCATCACTTTCAAAGATGAGTCCAACAAAGATTAGAGTGTATCTCCTAATCCATAGGTCGGATTTAGACATGTAAGATATCAATTAAAAGCCATCGGAGCCAAATTCACAATGGGGGTACCAGATTGAGGATCCAAGATACCTTGCATGGGTGAGAACTAGGTTCAAGAGACAAAGGTTGAGAGCAAGGCAGGTTTGTAGTCTAGTGGCCAATAAGGAGAAACGAAAGGTTCAAGATACCAAGGTTGAGAGCAAGGAAAGTCCATAGGCAAGTGTCCAAGAAGCAAAACGGAAAGGCTCAAGACACCAAGGGTGAGAGCAAGGCAAGTCTGTAGGCAAGTGGCTAAGAAGCAGAAAGGAAAGATTCAAGATATTGAGGTTGAGAATAAGAAGGTTTGAGAGACTTCGCAAGGATGAGGACATCAATTCAAGGGGAGATCAAGAATAAATAATTGATGATAATGATCTCTAGAAGGAAGAGAGTGTTTGACTCAAGAAATGATAGGTAGGAGATGATTGGACCACATCCTAAGAGGAAGGATCAGGAAGTAATCCTCAACCATGACTTTTGGGGCAAGTGGTTAGCCCATCATACTCCTAGCCAGTATGTCATGAGTTCAATTGCCACAACTAATATGGCTTTGTACCTGCAAATTGATCCATCTAAATTTTATTTTTAGCTTATAGATCCATCTCCAACGTATTACCTTTTGATTAGTTTGCACTGGAACCAACTCCTAAGTATCCATTTCTATTAAGGATTCTATCTCCTCAATCATAGCTTTCCCCCAATTAGGGTTGACTTTTGCTTCTTCATAGGTTGAAGGTTCTATTGAAATTGAATCTTTTGCAAAGTAAATTGAATGCTTTGTAACAAATGTAGAATCATATCCATACCTTTCATGTTGCTTTCTCTCCCTTGTTGACCTTCTAGGAGTATGCTTGGAGCATTCTCCACATTCTTGCATTTTAGCCTTTCCTCTTGACTTCCATAGCTTTTAATCTTTTTCCATTTCATCTCGGTCATCATCTGTATCACTTCTTGGATCCTGGACTTGTGTATCATGCTTGCTACCTAATGGATAGAAATCAGAATCAAGATCATATGTTAGGTTTACCTTCTATTTTTCTTCATCATACCATGACCTATGTTCTTCAAACACAACATCCCTACTTGTGGTGAATTGCTTGGTGGAAGGATTATAAAACCTGTAGCCCATCTGAGTTGAATCATATCCAATGAATATTACCTTGGTTTCCCTTTCATCAAGTTTACCTTGATTTGTGAAGGTACATGTATGAAAGCTAAGCAACCAAATGCCTTGCAATGAACTAGAATTGGTTTTCTACCATTCTAAGTTTCATAAGGAGTTAGACCTTAAAGGGATCTAGATGGAATTCTATTCACAAGATAAAAAATTGTTGAGATTGCTTCTGCCCATAAATAATGTGGCAACTTCTTCTCTTCAAAAGTTTTTCTAGCTGATCCAACTAGAGTCTCAGTTCTCACTGCAATTCCATTCAATTGAGGAGAATACTAGTATTCACCTCCCTTTGGATGCCTTTATCTTGCAAGAATTCATCAAAATCTTCTTCTCCCCCTCCATCAGATCTGAGTTTCTTCAATGATTTACCTGTATGATTCTCTACATGTGCTAGGTACTTCATTCTTATTCTTGATAAAGTACATAATGGTCCATCTACTATGATCATCAACAAAGGAAACATAATACCTTGATCTTGCCAATGAAGGTTCTTGACTTGGTCCCCACACATAAGTGTGTACTAAGTCCAAAAGGTTGTTGTGGATGTAGCCTTTGTGGTTGAATGGTTGTCTTTGTGATTTCCCAATCTGAAATGCATCACATCTGATATGTTTGGAAGCCGTAGAACACTTTGATCCCTGCATATATCCTTCAATATTATTTCATTCACACAAGAAAGTCTCTTATGCCATACTTCAAGCTCACTTAGGGGTTTGAGACTCAAAGCTGAATAGAGCTATGTTCCTAGTTTCTCCTACTTCAAAAGTAAAGAGCTTACCATGCTTCTCACCTTTGGCTATCTTCTTGAAGCCTTGACATGGGTCTTCCACAAAAGCTCCATGTTGGGCGAACCTAACTTGCAAGCCTTTTTTAACTATTTGGCCTACACTTATTGTTGATATATTTAGGTAGTGATGTGTGTGAACACTCTAGGACCGCCGGGGCACTTTTTTCCCTCTTTAGGAGGTTTTTTTCCCCCGGCTTGTATATACGCCTATTGCCCTAATGGGCTACTTATCTTTGTACATTCTCTAGTAATACATTCAGTCTTGTGTGTTGTGCTCCAAGCTTCTTCTTCTTCCTTGTGCTGTTCGCGTGCTTCCGCAGACGTCTAACTCCAACAATTGGTATCAGAGCAGGTCGTTGCTTCTTCTAGGGCGCCGTCGACACTCCTCCGTTTGCAGTCTCAGATTCGCACAAAATTTGGTGAGCATACTCAGGGTGTTTCCGAGATCAAAACAGCTTTGCTGTCTGGTGCCGAAATCGCGATCTGAGCTCGTTTCGACCTCCGAACGCACTATCGCAGTGCTTGAGCAGGCTATTTCGTCCTTTTGTGCCAAAGGTATATACCAGTTTCTGTTCGCCAGTTTAAGCGTCTCGAAGTCTGCTACAGGTCTAGCAGAACTCGTCTGGGCAGTTCTGTTCAACTTTTTGAGATACAATCAATTTTCTGCATCAAGGTATTTTAGTCACCGGCCATGGCTGAAAGCAGTGATGTATTCCATATGTTGGCTGTTGAGGATAAGTTGGATGGTACCAACTACCCATTATGGTCTTATATGATGCGACATGTACTGGTTGCAAAAGGATTGTGGAACATTGTGCAGGGTGTTGAAAGACGTCCTGTTACACCTGTAACGACAGGTACTGCAAATACAGGTGTTGGAGCTGATGAAGATGGTGTCGAAGATGATATTCCGCAGATTCCTGTTCGTGCTGCTGTTTCTGTTGCACCTACTGCAGAGTAGATTCGTTGGGATGGCAGAGATGCCCAGGCACATGCATTGATAGCTTTGTCTGTCAAACGTGCCATTATTCCTCATATTCGCTCTTGCAGAACAGCAAAGGATGCTTGGGATACACTTACCACTTTGTACCAGGCTAGGAATGAGGCTCGTGTTGCTTACCTCCGAAAACAGTTGGAGAGTGAGCACATGAATGAAGGTGATTCGATGGACAGTTTTCTTACAAAGATCAAAGACCTGAAGGAACAATTGATTTCTGCTGATGAGGTTATACCAGATAGCTCACTTGTGCAGACCGTTCTGAATGGCCTTCCTGATTCATATCAGAGTTTTGCCTCTACTCTTCGATTGATGATGAAAGGCAATCCGAATGCCTTGTCATTTGAGGAATTAGTCTCTGTTCTGTTGCAGGAAGATCAGTCCAGGCAGAACAGGTCCATTATGCGTGTTGCAGATCAAGCTTTCCTGGCTAGTCAGAAGGGCAAAGGAAAATGGAGCTCTTCTACTAGTAAGCAGAAATCTGCAAATGCTGCACAATCGAAGAACCAGGATAAAGATGAGAAGAAATCAGAAAAGCAGAAATTGTTCTGCAAGTACTGTAAAGGAAATGATCATATTATAAAGAACTGTCCAAAACTGGCTGCTAAAGAGGCAAAGAAGAAAGAGGCTGGAATGGTTGTTGCAGAGGCCTCTACACCAAAAACAGAGTCTGCAAATCTTGTGCAGGAAGAAGAATGGGCGTTTACTACTGTCTGCAGTTTTGACCCATCTTCTCATGATCAGTGCATGTCTGCAGTAGACTCAGATGTTTGGTACTTTGACAGTGGGGCGACCAAACATATTACCTCGCAGCGCAGTTTCTTCTCTTCACTCGAGCCTGCCCCTACAGGGAATACTGTCACATGCGCCAATAACTCCTCTTATCCTGTTATGGGAGTTGGTAAGATCATTCTGACTACTGCTGATGGTAGTTCTTTCACTTTGTCAGATGCTTTATTTGTGCCAGGGATCAAAAAGAACCTGTTATCAGTTTCTGCATTAGCCAAGATTGGCTTGGTTGTGAAATTCGTTGATGACAGGTGTACAGTCCATGATCTCTCAAATGGCGATATGATTATTGCTTCTGGCATTTTATGTCGTGGGCTGTATAAGCTCATAGACTATGAAAATCTGTGAATGATTCGGCATGTGCAGTTCATGATTCTCAGGCTATGTCAGATGCAAAGCTTTGGCATGCACGCTTTGGTCATCTGAATTTTGCTAGTTTGTTACGCCTGCAGAAATCTGAAATGGTGTCCTCTTTGCCCAAACTTGAGGCACCTGGAAAACATGTTTGTGAAGGCTGAATTTTGGGCAAAATGCAGCGTTCTTCCTTTCCAAAAGATGGTTCAGTTCGGGCTATGCAGAAATTGCAGCTTGTACATAGTGATGTCTGTGGTCCTATGCAGACACCCTCTTTTGGAAATTACCTTTACTTTGTTACTTTCATTGATGATTTTTCCAGGCATGCATGGGTATATCCACTCAAAGCAAAGTCCGAAGTGTTCATGTGCTTCAAACAGTTTTTGGTTTTGGCTGAAAATCTGTCAGCATGTAAAATGGGCACCCTCCGTTCTGATCGAGGGGGGGAATATATGTCTTCAGATTTTAATGCATTTCTGGCTGAACCTGGGATAAAACACCAGTGTACAGTGCCGTATACACCTCAACAGAATGGAGTTGCTGAACGAAAGAACAGGTCACTCATGGAGATGGCGAGGTGCATGGTCAAAAGTCAGGCTTTACCACATAGTTTCTGGCTTGAGGCTGTCATGTGTGCAGCATATGTACTGAACAGGTGTCCCACCAAAGCGTTGCAGTCCATCACTCCATATGAGGCTTGGCATGACCGCAAGCCATCTGTTGCTCATCTGCGTGTTTTTGGTTGTTTGGCATATGCATTAGTGCCTGAACAACATCGCAGAAAATTGGATGATAAGGCAGTAAAATGTATTTTTGTTGGGTACAGTTCTGAAAGTAAAGGCTATCGTCTGTATCATCCACAGACTAAACGCATTCTGGTTAGCCGTGATGTTGTCTTTGTGGAAGATGCTATTCAGCCATTGCTTTCATGTACTAAGGAGACATCTGTTAGCTCCAAAGACATGTATGATACTTTGATGCCTCTTTTTACAGGTGGACAGGCTAGCGCTGGTCCTAATGAGGCAACTTCTCAGCCTTTGCAGGTTTCATATGATGATGCAGATCATTCCATTTCTGATGCAGATTTACATGATGCACTTGTTGATGAGAGAGCTGATATTGAACAGGCAAAAACTATGCCAAAATGGCTGGTGCAGACTTTGCGTGACAGCAAATTAGATGCACCTTTGTCATATCGTACTCGTTCAGGCTCTCATAGTACCTCCTTTGCATCAGATTGCTATGCTATGGCTGCATCTAGTCTCTGTGATGAGAATGAGCCTGTTTCTTTTGATGAAGCACAAAATTCAGAAAATTGGATGGCTGCTATGCAATCTGAATATGATGCTATAATGAAGAATGGTACATGGTCTTTATGTGACTTGCCTCCTGGCAAGAAGGCCATTGGCACTAAGTGGGTATACAAGCTGAAGCGTAAACCTGATGGTACAATTGACAGGTATAAGGCTAGGCTTGTTGCAAAGGGTTATGCGCAGGAAAGAGGCATTGATTTTGATGAGACCTTTGCACCTACATGCCGTATGACTACTGTTCGGAGCATTTGTGCACTTGCAGCCCATCATGGTTGGAATGTACATCAGTTGGACATTAAAACAACATTTCTGAATGGTGACTTGCATGAAGAAGTGTATGTTTTTCAGCCCCGTGGCTTTGTGCAGAAAGGGCATGAAAACCAGGTGTGCAGGTTAAGGAAGGCGTTATATGGTTTAAAGCAAGCACCACGTGCTTGGTATGAGAAAATACATGCCTATCTGATTGCACATGGTTTTGAGAACAGTCCAACTGAAAGCACCTTATATGTTAAGCGTGCTAATGATGTGCTTCTGATCATTGTTGTCTATGTAGACGACATGCTGCTCACTGGTCCTCTTGAGAAGCATATTGCTGATTTCAAGGCTGATTTGCATGCCTCATTTGAGATGTCTGATTTGGGGCATTTGCATCACTATTTGGGCATTCAGTTTATGCAAGTTGATGGTGGAATGGCTTTGTGTCAAACTAAATATATTGACACATTATTCCAGCGTTTTGGCCTTGAAGACTGTAAGCCTATTGCCACTCCTATGGAGACAGGTTTACGATTGAGTCTTCATGATGCTGGAGATGCATTTGATGCTGTTCTCTATCAGCAGGCCGTTGGATGCTTGATTTACTTATGCATTACTCGGCCAGATATTCAGTTTGCTGTCTCACAGATGAGCAGGTTTATGCATTGCCCAGGAGTCACGCATTGGAAAGCGGTTAAGCGCATCTTTCGCTACTTGAGTGCTACTCGGCTACTTGGGTTGTTTTATCCCAAGGGGGGATCACTACCGCCAGATTTGCATGCTTTTTTTGACTCAGATTGGGCTGGTTGCTATGACACTCGTGTGTCCACCAGTGGTTTTTGCTTCATGCTTGGTAGCTCATGTATATCTTGGTTGAGCAAGAAGCAGCCTACTGTGGCCACTTCCAGTTGTGAGGCTGAGTATAGGGCAGCTTTCACAACGACTGTTGAGTGTGTGTGGCTCAGACGCCTTATGGCTGATTTGGGTGTTGGCCAGTCTTCTGCCACCACCATCTTCACTGACAGTCAGAGCGCATTGGCAGTTGCGAGGAACCCTGTGTTCCATGCTCGCACTAAGCACATTGAGGTGCATTATCACTATGTCAGGGAGAGGTTCTCTGCTGGGGAGATCAACTTGGCATATGTGCCCACGCAGGAGAACATTGCAGACCTTTTCACGAAGGCTCTGCCTAGGGAGAAGTTTGAAGCTTTCCGCAAAGCTTTGGGCTTACTTCCTTTTGTGGAGTGATTTCCACATAGCTCGGCACTTCCTTATACATGAGTGCCAGCTCCTTGTTCACCGCATCACTTCCAGGGGGGATTTGTTGATATATTTAGGTAGTGATGTGTGTGAACACTCTAGGACCTCCGGGGCACTTTTTTCCCTCTTTAGGAGGTTTTTTTCCCCCGGCTTGTATATACGCCTATTGCCCTAATGGGCTACTTATCTTTGTACATTCTCTAGTAATACATTCAGTCTTGTGTGTTGTGCTCCAAGCTTCTTCTTCTTCCTTGTGCTGTTCGCGTGCTTCCGCAGACGTCTAACTCCAACACTTATTATATTTTTAGTGATAATGGCTACATAGAGAACCTTACTCATAATGTTTCTCCTGCCATTGGAAGCTTTGATATTACCAATCTTCTCCATATTGTGCTTAGTGTCATCCCCTGCTTGTACTTCATGTCTATGCTTTGGAATTTCCAAGTCATATAGAAGAGCAATGTTGCCTACAACATGGTTTGAACATCTTGAATCTATGTAGAATAAATGATGATCTTATTTATGTTTTTTGTGGCTCAAATTCATTAGAAGCAATGAATGTTCATGTGGTTGATCTTCTAAATTAATTGTTGATGTCCCTTCTATTGTGACTCCTATTTTTGTTGTTGAAGTTGTGTCCATATCTACCTCTAATGTTGCCAAATCCACCTCTTCCACCTCCTTTTTGAATCCTTCCATTGAACCAAAAATTTTAAGTGATGTGGTTGTTCTTCTTACAGATGGCACAAGATTGAACATTTTGATCTTTTGATTTGTCATGCTTTGCTCCTTTCTTCTTCCCTTTCCACTTTCTCTTGCTTGCATAGTTGGATTGGGAAGTCTCTTCTTCATCATCTTCCTTCTTCTTGCCTTTGTGCTTCTTGTTTCTCGTATTTGCATAAGGAGCACTTGTAATATTAACTTGATAAGAATTACCTTCCATGTTTTTGTTGGCCTCTTGGTTGAAGATTTGTCCAAGGAATATGTTGAAATCTAGGGTTTGTACATCTATGATGAGATCATAAGCTGTGGTGAAGGATTTCCATAGATTATCACTTATAATTCCATTTAGAATCTACCTCACAATGGCCTCCTCTTCAATCAAATCTCCAATGGATGCTAACTGATCTACAACCTCCTTGACCTTGGTAATAAACTCTGTAATAGTTTGTTTAGGTGTCTTCTTCATTTGGTTGAACTCATTCCAAAGATGGTTCTTTCTAGCCTTTTTACTAGTTGAGAAAAATGTCTCAAGTGCATCCCAAATCGCTTGAGAAGTCTTGCATCCTCTAATATGCGATAATAGAAAATCAGAGATAGATTTTAGTATGTATGCCCTTGCTTGAGCATCCCTTGCACACCAAAGTGTGAGTTTCTCTATCTCCTCTTGTGTAGGTCCTGCTTTGGATCTTGGAGTAGGCATAAACTCATCACCCACCACAATTCCATAAAGATTTCTACCTTGCAAATAGGTCTTTAGTCTCATTTTCCAAGCAGCATAGTTGTGTCTATCAAGCTTCTCAATCATTGAGAGAAAGCCATCACCCATCTTGATCTAGCCATGATACTACTGCTATCTATCTATCTATCTATCTATCTATCTATCTATCTATCTATCTATCTATCTATCTATCTATCTATCTATCTATCTATCTATGTATGTATCTATCTATCTATCTATCTATCTATCTATCTATCTATCTATCTATCTATCTATCTATCTATCTATCTATCTATCTATCTATCTATCTATCTATCTATCTATCTATCTATCTATCTATCTATCTATCTATCTATCTATCTACATATCTATCTATCAATCTATCTATCTACCTATCTATCTATATATCTATCTACCTATCAATCCATCAATCAATCTATCTATCTATCTATCTATCTATCTATCTATCTATCTATCTATCTATCTATCTATCTATCTATCTATCTATCTATCTATCTATCTATCTATCTATCTATCTATCTATCTATCTATCTATCTATCTATCTATCTATCTATCTATCTATCTATCTATCTATCTATCTAGCAATCTATCTATCTAGCAATCTATCTATCTATCTATCTATCTATCTATCTATCTATCTATCTATCTATCTATCTATCTATCTATCTATCTATCTATCTATCTATCTATCTATCTATCTATCTATCTATCTATCTATCTATCTATCTATCTATCTATCTATCTATCTACCTATCTATCTATCTATCTATCTATCTATCTATCTATCTATCTATCTATCTATCTATCTATCTATCTACCTATCTATCTACCTACCTATCTATCTATCTATCTATGTATCTATCTATCTATCTATCTATCTATCTATCTATCTATCTATCTATCTATCTATCTATCTATCTATCTATCTATCTATCTATCTATCTATCTATCTATCTATCTATCTATCTACCTACCTATCTATCTATCTATCTATCTATCTATCTATCTATCTATCTATGTATCTATCTATCTATCTATCTATCTATCTATCTATCTATCTATCTATCTATCTATCTATCTATCTATCTATCTATCTACCTACCTACCTACCTACCTACCTACCCACCTACCTATCCACCTACCTATCTACCTATCTATCTACCTATCTATCTACCTACCTATCTATCTATCTATCTATCTATCTATCTATCTATCTATCTATCTATCTATCTATCTATCTATCTATCTATCTATCTATCTATCTATCTATCTATCTATCTATCTATCTATCTAAGTATCTATCTATCTATCTATCTATCTATCTATCTATCTATCTATCTATCTATCTATCTATCTATCTATCTATCTATCTATCTATCTATCTATCTATCTATTTATCTATCTATCTTTTCAGAAAATAGCAATCACAAATTGATGATTACAAAGAGCTTGAAGCATGTCAAAGATTAGATTGAAGTTCAAGAAGTCACTTGAGAAAGTGAAGAGATCTCAGAAGTGAAGTTTGTATACATATGTATATTACAGTTGGAAATTCTTGTAATATGAGTATAGATAATCCTTAGAATGATAAGGAGTAATGGAATAGACACGGGATGAGTCTAGAACCATATGTATATAAGTCAATGATGTAAAGAAATACATGAGAGAGTCATTCAAAGCCAAGTGTCATTAAGGTAGATGTGTAGAGAGTGATCTCCATGAGTTAGCATTGAGTCTTTCTCTGATTTCTCTCAGTCTGATCATGTGGATCAGAAATCATTTTGTACACATCTAATTTGGAAGTTAATGAAGCTATGTTCAAAGTTTCATGATCTAATTCTTTTCTTGTTGTGAGTATGATCATTAGGAACATTTGTATGTAAAGTCTGCAAAAAGAGTTTTCAGAGTAGCACACTTTTGCGTGTCAATGTTTTGCTTAGATCTCAGTGTACAGTGTAAAGTTTTTGATAAGTGAGCACTCAAAATCTAAGTTAGAAGATAAGGAAGCTATGGCTAAAAACATTTAGCAAAACGGGATTTGTGCTGTGAGAAATCAACTTAAGAAGTTGACCATGTCAAAATCACTATTTCTGGAAGAAAGGTTTTTACACAAGTTTGATCTAAAAGATCAAATTAGAAATCTAGTGGTTCTTTTGAAGAACTAATGATCAATATAGTTGCACAAAGGTAGCACGGATATGTGAGTATCATTTAAATGATTAAATTTGAAGTAGTATGAAGAAATTGAAGTCTATTTCTGAAGCAGATTCTTGAAGATGAAGAAAACTTCATACAGAGAAGTATTACTTGATATATGTGAAAGATAATTTGAAGTTTGTGTAAAGTTTGATTTATTCTTGATATAGAGTAGTTCTTAAGTCAAGTTAAATAAAACATTTGGAGATTAAAAGGTCTCCAACAGTGGTATCAGAGTTGAAGGTGCAGTACAGGTGAAGAAGAAGCAAGGAGAAACTCGAGTGTTGCAGGAATCAGAAATTTTGTGAATAGAAGAAGCAAAGACTAAATCTTGGAAGAAAACTTGAAGAAGAACAAAGCACGAGTTTGAAGGATCAATAAAGATCAAAGCTTCATATCAAAGGTACATTATATTACCATAAATCTGAGTAATTGCAGACACAAGAAGATCAAAGATGGGAGAAAGCTTGCAGATTGATAAGCTAGATAGGGAGAACTATCCAGCTTGGTCCATGAGGATGGAGGCACACCTCATGATCAAAGATTTGATGGCATTCATTATAGGAGAAGAAGAAAAGCCTGAGTTTGAAGATCCTAGTGTTGCAACTAGGGAGGAACTTGCAGGTTTGAAGAATTGGATGAGAAAGGATGCTCAAGCTAGGAGCATCATTTACATGGCTATAAATGATTATCTTCTACCTCACATCAGAGGTTTAGAAAGTGCAACAGATGTGTGGAATGCTTTGGAAGAGCATTTCCAAAATACAACCAAGTCAAGGAAGTCTTCATTATGGGCAGAGTTTACAACCTTTAAGAAGAAGAGCTCACAATCAATTTCTGATTATGTGGCAAGAATGAAGGATATTGCAAATAGCTTGGGAGTAGTAGATAAAGACATTGAAGAGGATAAATTGGTAAGGCAAATACTTATAGGTCTGAGAGGAGATGAGAAGTGGAAGCCTTTCATATTGTCCATAGAATTGTCACTTGATCACTTTACTCCTGATCTTAATCAATTGCTAGGACACATGCTAACTTTTGAGCAGGACATTAAGGGAGATAATGATAGGAGTGCAAGTCAAGCCATGTACTCCAAGGACAAGAAAAAGAATGGCAAAGGGAAGCATTCAACTGATGATGAAGGAATCTCAAGTCAAGCTAACTTTACAAAAGGAAGGATGAACTTCAGAGGTAAAGGAAGAGGAGGTAAGAAAAAAGATAATACTAAAGCTTGTTGGATTTGTGGCAGAACCAATCATTTGGCAAATGATTGTTGGTATAAAAATCAAAATGGTGGAAGCAATAATCAGAGTTTTAATCAAAGAGGTAGAGGAGGCAGAAACCCAAGAGGCAACTTCAGAGGAAGAGGTGGTAGGACATCATATGCTAGAGGAGGTGGAAGAAGTTTTCAATCTCAGTCCTACAACAATAATTATTATGATGGTGTTTTTGTGCAAGATCCAAATGAGGGATATAGAAACATCATTGCAGGTAAAAAGGAAGGAAGGTTGTTTACTCTCAAAGTCCAAGGTAATGTGGGACATGCCTTATTTACTTATGGAAGTCAAAAGATGTCTGAGTTAGACCTATGGCATAAAAGGCTAGGTCATTTCAATGAGAAAGCCATAAAGGAAATGTCAAGGAATGATGTAGTGCTTGGTTTGCCAAAAGTTGAAGGGCAACATATGGTGTACAAGTGTGAAGCTTGTCAATTAGGTAAAGCACACAAAATTTCTTACAACAAATCAGGATACAAGTATTCAAACATGCTTGAGTTAGTTCATACAGATGTGTGGGGTCCTTCAAGGGACTATAGCATAAATGGATCCAGATATTATGTGTTGTTTGTTGATGATGCAACCAAATGGATTACTTTATATGTAATCAAGGACAAATCAGAAGTGTTCAAGAAATTCAAGCATTATCATGCTTATGCAGAAAGGATTACAGGACAAAAGCTCGAGGTTGAGATCAGATGGAGGGGGAGAGTATTTTTCTAAAGAGTTTGATGATTATTTGTGGAATGGAGGTATAAAAAGAGAAGTAACTTGCAGGTAATCTCCTCAACAAAATGGAGTTGCAAAAAGAAGAAATAGAACTCTTGTAGAGTTTGCAAGAGTAATGATGAAGGAAAAGAATTGTCCAAACTACTTATGGGCAGAAGCTATCAACACTGCAACATACCTTGTGAATAGGTTACCTTGTAAAGCTTTGGATGGAAGAACTCCTTATGAAGCATGGTGGGGTAAGAAACCTACTCTTGATCATTGTAAGGTATTTGGATGTTTAGCATATGCTTATGTTCCTTCACAATTGAGACATAAGCTAGAACCCAAAGCAGAGAAGTATGTGTTTATTGGGTATGATGATAGACAGATGGGTTATAGATTGTGGATTCCATCCACAAAGCAATTTCTTGTTACCCAAGATGTTATATTTGATGAGCAAAGCACATGGTATACAGGGTCAACAAATGATTATGTAGGTGTTGAAGAAATACAAAGGAAAGGGAAGACACAAGTAAGTGTGTATGAAGAAGATATTGATGATGTTGATTATAAAAGTAAATTGCAAGACAATGTTGAAGATGGGCCAAGATTTGATCCAGAATCAAATGTGGCTGAAACTTCAAGAAGTGCAGAGGTCAAAAGATCCTTGAGAGAAAGGAAAGAGCCTATCAGGTATAGCTATGATACATCTTTCCTAACAACAAAAGATTATGCTTACATTGTGAAGACAGAAGAGGATCCAATCACATATGAAGAAGCTAAAGGTAAACAAAATTGGGAGAAGGCAATGCCAGAAGAGTATGATGCGCTACTTGAAAATGAAACATGGGAGTTAGTGCCAAGACCAAAGAATCAGAAGGTCATTGGATGTAACTGGGTATATAAAACAAAAAGGTTTGCAGATGGTAAGGTGTCTAGATACAAAGACAGACTTGTGGTCAAAGGTTATGCCCAAATCTATGGGGTAGATTATGATGAAACCTTTAGTCCTGTTGCTAAGATGTCTACAATTAGATCATTGATTGCTATTGCTGCTTGTAAAGGATGGAAGTTATCACAATTAGATGTGAAGAATGCATTTATGAATGGATACATTGCAGATGAAGTGTACATGGAGCAACCAGAATGCTTCATGGATTCAATTGGATCAGATTATGTGTGTAAGCGCAAGAGAGCTTTGTATGGGTTGAAGCAGGCTCCAAGAGCATGGAATTACAGGCTTGTTAAGTTCTTGAATGAATGTGGATTTCAAGCATCAAAGGGAGATAGTAGCTTGCTAATGAAGGCAAGTGAAAATGGATACATATACATGTGTATTTATGTTGATGATATTATTGTAACACGTACAGATGCTCAAGGAATCAATGAACTTAAGAAACAAATAGAGAAGGAGTTTAAGATAAGTGATATGGGAAACTTATCTTATTTCTTAGGAATGCAGATTGTATATACTCAACATGGAGTATATGTTACACAAGAGAGGTACTTGAAGAATCTTTTGGTCAAATTCAACATGGAGGATTGCAAGTCTTCAAGCACACCATTGGAGGTAAATCATAAATTGAGCAGGTATGGAGGAGAAGCGTTTAATGACATGAAGAACTATCAGAGTTTGGTAGGTAGTTTAATCTATGCTACCTTGACAAGGCCAGATCTATCATATGTAGTAGGTGTGTTATCACAATTTATGCATTGTCCAAAGAAGACTCATTGGATTGCAACTCAAAGGGTACTCAGATATATCAAAGGAACTCTAAGTAAAGGTCTGTACTATGGATTTACTTCTGATACAAGAATCAAAGTGTTTAGTGATGCAGATTGGGCAGGTGATTCAGATGATAGAAGGTCTACTCATGGGTATCTCTGTTATATTGGAGATAAACTAGTTTCTTGGTGCTCAAAGAAGCAACATACAGTTGCTTTGTCATCTACAGAAGCTGAGTATAAAGGAATGGTAGAGGCTGCAAAAGAAGTAATATGGTTAAAAACCTTGTTGAAGAGTTTTGGAAATGATCAGAGTACTCCAATTATTTTTGGAGACAATATGAGTTCATTGTATTTGGCAGCTAACCCTGTTTTTCATGCCAGGACTAAGCATATAGAGATTCAATATCATTTCTTGAGAGAAAAGGTACTTGATAAAGAGATTGAAGTGATGTATACTCCAACAAAAGAACAAGTTGCA